>JAAGKR010001909.1:19763-66393 GCA_011419295.1 Clarias macrocephalus
ACACGCGCACATATACACAAACTCTCTGTGCACACACACCTATGAGACGCGCGCACATATACAGTAATTATGCGAATGTCCTGATTCGTGAATATGTCAACATGTCTTCGTTAAAACGTAAAAATGTGTCGAGCAGCATCAGAAGACATGAAGGAACAAATATAAACATGAAGTGCTTCGGGCTTTTTATAAAAATAATCATCTGGATTTGCTGCTGTTTGTGTCCAGCATTGAATAATTATTTCATCCATTATTTGACCACGGCTGGAAATAATAGCTGGAATGTGATTGTGGATTTATGACTGAAATAAAGCTGTTCATCTGCGT
Organism: Clarias macrocephalus; assembly: GCA_011419295.1. Taxonomy (NCBI): domain Eukaryota; kingdom Metazoa; phylum Chordata; class Actinopteri; order Siluriformes; family Clariidae; genus Clarias; species Clarias macrocephalus. The sequence continues at coordinate 20,091 of JAAGKR010001909.1, forward strand.
GCATGCAGATCAAACATACTACACCAGACCATAAATAAAAAGGAATATTTAAGCATATACGCAAAATGTATTTCACTTATATATTACAGACTAAAACAAGGAAAGTCGACGTGCGGTCCAAGAAGGAAACGGGTTTCGTTATTTTACAAAATGGGAATATATTCAGTAAATGTATGAATTACACTCAAAGTATCAAATCCAACTATGAAGTCTGGTTTAATTGATATCATTAAACATTTTATTTGTTTCCATTTATGTTTACGGTTTGCTGGTGAAATACATTTTAGGCAGAGACGTCTGCTCGGTCTTGTTCATTCTTTTTAAACTCCTCAATTCTGCCAATTCCCCCATCAGTGAAACCGGTTTGATAAGTTCACACCTATCATGAATGAAAGGTGAGAAGAGGGATTACAGTAACTGGGGGTCTGCATGTGTTCACCTCCGAGCGCGCAGTCACGTTGTATTCAACAAATAGACTCAAACAAAAACAAAATCATGTTTGCTTCAGCATTAGAGACAATATTGTTTTAGGCCAACTTTATTAAAGATTATACACTTTCGTATTCGTTGTTGTACTTCGACTTTTTGCACACGCGTGTGCATCTTTATATTTGAACAGAAAATAATAATGGGCTGGTAGGCACGTTATTTTTTCATGTAACTTAAACGGTTGAATGAAGTTAAATATACAGAATAAATTAATAATTGCATTTGCATTTGCACTCTTCTTCATTGCATATACTACCACACACTCTAAAAAATGCTGGGTTGTTTCTGTAAACACATTGTTGGGTTGTTCATGCTGGGTCAAAATTCTGGGTTATTTCGGGGACTTTAAACACATTGTTGGGTTGGGTAACGCTGGGTCAAATGAGATGTAGTGGGTCATTTACAAATCAACACCTGGTTGGGTTATTTTGACCCAACAACTGGTTTATTCTTTATTTCTCCAAACGACAGCCTGCAAAATGTTTGAAATATTACTCATATTGTGTCACAAAGTGTAGTTTTAAGAGTTGTTTAAGCGAGAATGTATGTGTGTACAGCTCAAAACATCAATCGGTTATTAAAGATAGCGTCTATTTAAAAAAGTGCCCCAACGATTTCGGAGAGTTGAGCTCCAGGCAATCCTTCGGTGCTCGGCGGTTATGTACAGTAGCCACCCAACACAGCCTCATCTTGGCAGAAACTTCTGAAAACGACCGCCGGCTGTGGTGTCTCTAAAGTGGTTAAAACAGCGGATTTATTGGTTATAGTATGATATATTAGCGGCTGTGAGAAGCATCCTGTACGCCGCGTTCTAGACTGTCCTCAAACCCTCGAGTGTGCACTTCCAAGTCAAGTCCACTCTTTGCGTTTTTGGAATTGAGACACAGCATGAGGAACTTTCTGGATTCTTCACTTCTGAAGCGGGGGAGGCACGAGGCCACTAAATGCTGGCAGTGTTTTATGGTAAGTTTACATAAATTTTACCTACATTTTAAATGTTGTAGTTGTGGTAGGAGCTCATTTACATGTTTTTTCGCTTTTCCGCCTTTTTAGTCGCACTTTGATATGGGGGTGTGAGGAGGTCATGTTTTAATATTCTGTGCCAACAGTCGGCTACAGGGTATTTTATGATAAAAGTGCATTTGTAGAACACACAAATAAAAAAAATACCTAATTTAATCTTAAATGTAATTTTAGGTAAATTACTAATAATCTTTGCTAAAGCTGCGTGTGTGAAAAGTCTCTTGGCATATTTTATAATATTTAAAAGGTGTCAGAAGAAGCTATTGGGATATGTTTAATGACAGTCTTAATATGTCTTCTGTTTCTGTCTGTTAAAAAAAAACTGCTTGTGTTCTTTTGACCCAGCAGTTGGTTTATTCTTTGGAGAACTTTCTGGATTCTTCACTTCTGACTGGATCAGGCTCAGAGCACTCAGTAATTTATGGTAAGTTAATGTAAATTTTTACTTTTTTTTAGTAACTTGTGGTAGGAGCAAGCATATTTTATTGTTTTAAATAAATGCATTGATATTAATACTGTGTGGGATTAATATTGTTTAACTGTTTTGTTATTCAAAAAATGAGAAAGCGTCATGGATAAGTCGGAGCCTTAAAACAAGCTTTTTCTTTATCCTTATAAAATATTTATTATAAGTTGTAAATTCACCATTAAATATTCTATTCACCTAGTGTTTGTTGAGAATTTGAAAAGGGGTGAATGTTTTGTATTAAATCCAGATGGAGCGCCGTATCCTGTTATCCCTCACATGTTAAATAGTGAGGTAAATTATAAAAAAAATATACACTAAATCCATGTTCACATTAACTATTTTTGTGTATTGACAAGAGAAAAATGTTTTGCATTAAATGCATATGTAGCTGTACGTCCTTAACAAAACTGCTTGACATAAATGTTAGTTATATTGCAACACTACAACACTAAGTGATGCTGTATAATCCATAGGTGGACCAACATGGTGAGGATGATATCTCCAAAATATGGAGATGACTGGAGCATTGTTCCATGTTGTGTTCCTTGGGGATGAGACAAGAGGGACCTGACAGACCTTTTCCATTGTTGGAGGCAACGCTATTGATACAGACTCTTTGGTGAAGGCTGTTTTTTTTGTCATTGATGTTAAGAAGTGTCTTTTCACCTGGGAGTTTCTCCAGCATACTGTAGATCAAATTGATGGACACGAGTCCTCATCTCGTGTCATTACATTTTTGAGGACAACAGTTTTTTAACATTTAATCAATAATATTTTTAAAAGTTTTATCCTTTTTTTATGTATTTTTTTAAGGAAATTAAATAGTAATAGTTAAATAACGGATAGTTAAAATATTAAGATGGGAAATATTTGTGTCATGTGAGCATTATAAGATTTGTATTAAAACTTCTATATAAAAAGTTTTTAAACATTGTATTAAATGCAAAAAATGATAAACCCGTTTGATTTATCAATAAAAATGGCAGAAAGTCATCGCGTCTCGCAATAATCCAGATCAAACACAGTACACATGTCCATAAGTAAAAAGAAATATTTAAGCATATACCCCAAATCCATTTCACTTATTATTTCACAATATTACAGATTAAAGCAAGGAAAGAAGACGTGCTGAGTTCCAGTACAATGTGCTGGCGAAATATATTTTAGGCAGAGAACGTCTGCTCGGTCTTGTTAAGTCTTTTTAAACTCCTCAATTCTGCCAATTCCCCCATCAGCGGAACCGGTTTGATAAGTTCACACCTATTGTGAATGAAAGATGAGAAGAGGGATTACAGTAACTGGGGGTCTGCATGTGTTCACCTCGGAGCGCGCAGTATTCAGCGAGAAGACTAAAACAAAAACAAAATAATGTTTGCTTCAGCATTGGAGACAATATTATTTTAGGCTAACTTTTAATAAAAAAAAATTCATGTAACTTAAACGGTTGAATGAAGTTAAATATACACAATAAATTAATAATTGCGTTTACTTTACATTTGACCACTCATGTGCAAATAGCTTTTTCATTGTATATACTACCATATCATATATGTGTGTCTAATACAGTTTTATTCATATTTTACGTTACATGCAGTTTGTACTTTACTTGCAATTGTACTTTTAAAATATAACCTACGTATCTACAGTATAAGCATGTTTAACTACGTCAGCTGTGAATGGGACATTTGGTCTGGCTTTTAGATAAAGTCCTTATTTGATATAATTGTATTATTTCATTAATTATGTTATTAGAAATACATTTCTTATCCTCTATATTCTTGTTGAATAGAGTCCTTCAGAGCAAGCACGGTGTCAGAAGATTCTGCTGAATCTCTTCTCACCTTACATTCAAGATGTGTGTGAATTTATCAAACTGGCTGCGCTGTTGGCAAATACTGTAGGGGTTTTAGATGAATTAACAAGACAGTGCGGACGTCTCTGCCTAAATTTTATTTCCCCAGCAAATGAAATCAGACTTCATAGTTGGAGTTGATACTTTGAGTGTAATTCACGATTGACCTGTATATCAACTTGATACCTAGCGAATGCTTTAGTAAAGGGCTCTAAAACAACGGCAATATGAATGACAATGGAATATTACAGAACGTGCGAGTTGACGCCCATTAAAATGTTGGATTTGAATTAAAATGCCACACACACACACACACACATATATATATATATATATATATATATATATATATATATATATATATATATATATATAGGGCTTTTAAATAAAAATCCAACATTTTAACACATTAAGGATATTCATGTTTAATTAAATTCTTAAATCCTCGTTTTCCAGTGTTTATGCAGCAATTTGGTCATGTTCACCCATGGGGTGACAATATAATGATTCATTATTTATTATTATGCTTACTTCCTCAGAGAGATTCAGTTTGATGCAGATTGGTACATGACCAAATCGTACCTTTACTACCATTTAATACTATTCATTATATGAAGTGGTGCGGAGGTGTATAATAAACCTGAAAAGATAAACACAAAAAAGATGGACAGCTATTTATTTAATTATCATTTTAAATATTTATCAACAACATCCATCCATCAGTGCCGTATGTCTGCATTTTAATCGATAAATCGCGTGCGTTTATCACCTTTTGATCAAAACGCTGCCCTTTGTAAAGTGAAACTGCGAGCCGCGGGTTTGAAATGAATTGTAGATTAATTTTAAAGCACGATTTAGGGCATCACATTTCATTATTATGAATTACGCTCGAACGGGCGGTAGAGCTCTGATTAAACAACGTACAGTAGGAAATAGGCTCAACATCTCGGAGCCCAAGCCTCATTTAAATAAAAAATGAACGAACAAATATTGTAAGTAAACAACAGTAGCACAAGTTTCGAAAAAAATATTTAGACTCTAAATAGATGCCGAATTATTTTTGAAGGTGTGCCAGCTGGCACTATTCTTATATTGCTCTTTGTCAGGGTAAATTGTTCAGTGACAACCCTGTAAAATTCCATATACTGTAAATAGGTAGTCTGAGAATTTATTTACCATAAGCTTTGTTGTATTGTTTTTGCACAATCTATGATTTCACCTATGCTATTTTACAAATGGAATATTTTTCATGTTACACTCTTAAAACTGCTGGGTTAAATGTTAAAGTGCTGGTTATTTTATCTATTTATTATTATTTAGTAGATTGGCTGTTAGAAATAGCCCAAGTGAAATTAATCCGCTGTTATAACTCCTGCAGAGAGACAGTTAATCAGCGGTAATTTTCACTACTACTGTTAATGATAATAATACTGAATGGAGAAAGCGCAGTCAAAGAAGAATCATAATTGAGAATAAAGTGAAGAATAAATACATATCAGTATTTAAAGTTTGAGCTTGACATGTTTATGAAGTCTGTCGCTTGTTATCGATAGGTTAGGGTTAGAGAGAGAACGCATGTTTGGCTTCAGTAGACACACAATACTTCAGATTGAAACACGACTGCCCCCTACAGGTAATGAACGACATTTTCACAGCTTCCCGCGAGAGCGCGTGAGATCCCTTTTCAAGAAACGTGCGTTCTTAATAGCCAGATCGGTACAGTATAAACAACTTTCTGGTCTTCTTGTCAAGTTTCCAGTTACACCCAGTCATTACTATTCTATGTATTCCATCTTCCTCATACTTTTACAGAAGTGGTTGTGGTTTGTCTAGTTTACAAACGCTTCAATGAAAAGGTGTGCAGCATTTCCATTCCATTTCCAGATATATATATAGATATCTTTTTTCTTTTTTTTGGCTGGATGAAGAAAAGATCAGATTTTAACTAATATTTTGGAGCGAAGCCATGTAGAACGTGAACGCAGTCATGGACATTTATAAGAGCATTTTGCTGAGATGAAATAAAATAACAGAAACTATTGCAGGTCAACTTAGCATAAGCAACTATGTTAGAAGCACTTTTCAAACTAGCCATGTATAGCCTCTAACCCGCTGACATTAAAATGTATTTTTGGAGACCGCCTTTTAATAGACGGAGATGATATACAATGAGTTGTATACTGTATATAATTATAAAATGCCGATATTTAAGAGTAATCATAATCTTTACTGACTAACTTGTCTCATATGTAGCAATGCGGAAAAGGTGTGTGTGTGTACACAGACATTAAGACTTTAATGCAGAGTTAAACAAACGAAACCAGAAACCATTTAAAATCCATGATAAACACTCAGTGACTAATCCGAGCACAATTTATACGCTCGTTACTGAACACAATGCAGATGATGCCAACAGAACAAGTGACGGTGGTACATGACAAAGTCCAAAGACAAACCGAGTCCATGGGTCGCAAAAGATACAGTTGATACAGTTTGTTTATTTAGTCGTTCTTGGCTTTCAGGTGTGGGAGGCATCTGCTTGCCTGGATGGGGTGGCGTGGCATTCTGGCACTGCCGCATCAACTGAGTTGCCAACTTTTCAAAAAAGCACACACACACACACACACACACACACACACACACACACACACACACACACACACACACAATGCCACCATGGCACATACTCAGCCATTTTTTGTAACACTAACCATACACCTTACCATGCAATGTTATTTTATACTGTATATACATCTGGAGAGAAAAAAAAAGGGCGGTGCAGGTGCGTTTCGTCCCCGATTGCCGACTTTAAATAAAAAACTTTATTGCTGACTCATCAGGAAGAAGACGGGGTTCAGTGATTATTCTCGCGTCTTCCACAGACAATTGTTTTGAATATGCATTTGGAAGTGTGGTGTGATAGCGTGTGCGTATCAATAGCATCATAGCGTCTCTATCAAGTCATCGGCCTCCGCGAGCTCACACAAGATCCGGCAGGTCCGGACTGGCCATCGAGAGCTACCTGCTAACCTGGAGACCGATTTGCCCACCCAATGTACTAAAGTGATGATTTCCCGCAATTGGCATTCAGTTAGTTAATTAAATATTAATGAGGGTATGAATCTGTTTCATTAATCATTAATCTGATTCTGTGCGTCTTGACTGACATCATTTTGTTATGTTCACCCCGAGCCTCCGCAGAGCACCAGAGCGATTAAACAGCGGGAAAGGAAAGGACGCGCGATAATAAAGCAAAAATGGGCAAGGCAGTTTCATCTGTAAGTTAAATGTCCCCCTGCCACGGATTGCCATAATCTCTATCGAATATTAAACTAGAACACAAAGTCATAGGTTTATGATTTACAAATTACAAATTACACCAAATGAATTTGATTATAAAATAAGCAATATGAAAATTTTCATTTTGTATAGAAAAAATATTTTTGTATATATATTCATATACAATATTTTTATATTGCTTATTTTATAATAAAAATCTTTTCGTGTAATTTTTCATCATAAATATATATTTAGTGTAAACATTTTGGTATTACATGACAAATCCCTGCAAAATCAATGTGCCAAAATTATATGAGAATTTGTATTAAATGGTCTCGACGGCCTAGGGTTAATTATAATAGTAATATCATATTTGATAATAATAAACCTATGAATTTATGTTCTAATATAATATTTGATAGAGATTATGTAGGGGGGGGGGGCAATCCGTGGCAGGGGGGGGCATTTGAGCGCATAACACATATGTTTATTTGTAAACAAAAAAAAATTGAAAACCATTTATCGTTTTCCTCCCACTTCACGATGATGTGCCACTTTGTGTTGGTCTGTCACATGAAATCCCAATAAAATGTTTACTTTTGTGGTTGTAGCGTGATAAAAATGTGGAAAGGTGGTAGAAAAAAAAAAAACAGGCCAATTCCCGCCAGTTAACATTAGCAAATTATCAAAACTTACCATGACACGTGTTTTTTAAATTAAATTAGCTCAAGCCTTTCTTTTCTTGCAAGATGACGAAGAAGCTTTGTTTAATACTTTTAATAACATTTTTGCTTATCCAGCATTTTGGATAATTTACACACACACACACACACACACACACACACTGCCGCTAACTATATCGCCATGAGAAGTTCCTTACGGAAGACAAATGGGCACAATTCTTCATTTAACTTATTTTTATATAGTCTTATACAGATTTATCCTGGTCACTGAATTAATGACTATATGTATGTTTTTTTTTATATTTTTATTGGATTGGAAATATCCTATTACAAAGCAGCCCGGACGCTCACACACACACACACACACACACACACACACACACACACACGTACAAACTTCCCAGATCCTGTTTCCACACTTTGTACGCTAAACAAAGTGTGTTCTATTATTTCTTCAATTGCTTGATATGAGCTCATAATAAAATATGTCCGTCCTGCCTGCTCTTATCTACAGCTCATTCATTATCATTTTTCATTCGTTGTATTTAATATGACACCAGCACCTGTTTTTGAGATTAAAATAAATAGCCAGAGACCAGCCTTGGCCATTAATCTACTTTATTATCTGTAATGCGGGCAAAGGTCAAAGTCAGGTCAAGTCCAACTTATTTTTGTCTTATGTAATATTAGGAAGGGAAATCCTCATAGATTGCCATGTCAATATTAATTTGTCCTATGTCACACTGGAATTTTAATATTGATGGATATTAGTTTCATATCATGACCTGACATTAAACTAACCTTAACGCACTAGAACGTAAAAATGACTGTTTTCTTGCAACGTACCGACACCTGAGATTCCTTTTAATTTTTCTTTGTTATACAACAACATAATTCAAAACTATTAATCAATAATTATGTGATGACATACTGTATAATAAGTTTTGAATCACAGCACAACGTATAATACAAGGATTCCTATTACTTTGAATGAATAAATAAATGATTGTGTTATTCACCGAAGAGCCAAAATGTTACAACACAAACCATTAAGCCCGTATAGTCTAGGTTTCTCTTGTGCAACCAGGGCAGCTTTGAGCCCTAAGGGCGTGACCCTTAAGGGTCTTAGGGGGTGTGCTGTGGTTTCTGGCACCAAGACATTAGCAGTGGATCTGTTGGGTTCTTTAGGTTGTATGTTGGGCCCCGCCATGGATCAAACTTTCCCATGGGTTCTCAATCGGATTAGGATCTGGGAAGTTTGGAGGCCGGGTTGGTGCACATGGGCTTTTTGCCTGCTGTGGTGCTCTGGGTGTTCTGATGCCTTTCTATCATGACTTTTTGGCCAGTTTTTGGTCCTGGGCAAATAGCCCATGTCCTGATCTCCTGATTCCAAAGAGTTAAAACGTTGTGACATCAGACCAGAGGATTTTGTTTTCTATAGGCAATTCCACTGAACCTGAATCGCAGGAAAAACGAAGTAACTCGACGACGAAACGAATGGAAACTCAACACACTTATCCACAAACAACCAACCCTGGGGGTATCTTTTATCTAACTGAAAATCTTAGATCGCTGGATATTTCTGCTGTAGCTATTTGCTACAATTATAATAATTATTATAATTTTGTTTAAAGAGTAGCATCAAGAGATCAGCTTTTTCCTCATTTAACACCTAAAAGAAACCATTCTCCAGTTATGCGAAGGGTCGCTTTATGGCACTGGTTACCAGTTCAAAACAGAATCAAATTTAAGCAGGTTTTACTATTATTATTATTACTATTATTATTATTATTGTTATATATTTTTTTTATCTCTACATGTTACAGAACAGCACTGAGCTACAGCGCTGACATTTTATCTCTAAAGCTTACAGCTTTAAATATAATCAGGATGTAACTTTTACAATTTCATGGAAGAGTTTACATGTTTGTATATTATATTTCTAAATCCAGTTAAAACAAAAATCAGACTGTACAAACATTTGTCTGGATTTTTTTTTGTGAGGCTTCTGATCTACCATGTTTTTACCATCTGCGGTTTAGAGTATTCTAGTTTGACCAGTTTTATTGGTGCTGCACTTCATACAGATCACTTTATATATACATTTATAAAACTAAAAGTTATATAGTTTCATATATATATATATATATATATATATATATAATATATATATATATATATATAACACACACACAAGTGTTGTATGATCATACAGCACCAAAAAAACTCTCTCTCTATCTTTCTCTATAGATATTATGAATTCTCTGAAGGAAACGTTATAAAAGTTAATGATTAAAAGAAGCTGCTTCCCTTTCAGCAAATGAGTGACGTCCATATTTTCAGACCAGATTATGTTGGGTTTTTTGGTTGTTGTGAGGAACAGATCAGGTTACATTATGGGTTCCATCTTTTCAAGACGTATTATTCATATCACAAAGCACATTCGCTCGCTTCTCCTCAAATTTCAGTAGCGTGAAACTGAAGACTGTAAAATATTGCGCTTAACAAACTGTAAAAAGAGTTCCAGATAGTAAGCACACCTCTTTGCAGTGTAGATTGATAAATAATATGACTTCATGAGCCACAAAAGAATGACTTTTAAATTAAAAACCAATGATGACTAAATTAAATAATTAATTTACAGTCTATTTACATCTACAGCCATAATGCAACAAACAGAAATGAGAAAACAAACAAAAGCAACAGTGCTTACCTGAGATAGCGAAGAGAGAGAGAGAGAGAGGTGGAACTGAGATAGAGACAGTGAAAAACACAAACAGCACCACTAAAGCTCTGCCCCTAAATCCTTTGAGAAAAGCATCTCATAGAGACCAAGGTGTTCCCGCCCCCTCCAGGTGTGGGGCAATAAGGGGCGGTAATGATAAAGGAGTCTACACCTCTTCCTCTTAGCACACAAGCCAACAAAGAAAACTAAACTACACTCTAAAAAGAAATGTTTTTTTAAATGTTAAAAAAAATTAACGCAACATTTTGCATTAGTCTTTTTGAGTTATGACAACTTCATTTGAAATTATATTAATTTAACAAGCTAGATTGCGTTGGGGGAATTAGCTTTCCCCCTCAGTCAAAGATTATTTTAATTTCCTCTTACTTATTAACTGTTAGACAAAGGACTTGTTTTTAAGTTGATAACTCATAAAAATTATGTTGCTCCAAATGGCTTTACCATATTATTTTAAAGCAGTTGTATATATTGTCTAGTTAATTACTATAATTAATGTATACAAAATTTCAAATAGCAACCATTAAAAAAATTAAGTGGCTCCAAATAGATTTTTTTCAGGGTTTTTTTTTTTTGCTTGTTTTTTGTTAATGTAATAGATTGAAAAAAAAGACATTAGTTAAACCATTATTTCTGTGCAATCAATTTTTTTTTATTTCAACTGGTCCTCATTAGGCATAAGTAAGCATAATAAATTATGCCATCACAGCAAAGTTAGGCAAATCTCCATAAATATAACAATCAAAAGCCAAGTAGCATGTCATGGAACATTCCAAGAGACTAAGCTCTATATTGTTAAGCCCACATCAGTCGCTTGCAGTAGCTCAGGTTGAGCACATATATTACGCCCATCAGCAAAGCACAGCACCTTGTGATATCCTTTCCCACCAGGACTTTTGTTCCCTCCACCACAATAGCCATCCAGTAGTCAAATGCAGGGGTAGAACAGTCACCAGTGATAGCAATTTTCATTACTTGTCGTTCAAGGTTGGCTTCAAACTCGTCATTGTCCTTGTAAAGCAGAAAACAAAACAAAACATTATAACATAGGTTATAGTTAGTGCAAATTCATTACTTTAGTAGATCTATTAGATATAAATTAAATGTTACTCACCATGAAATATTGGTTATATCGAGTTTGGTTGGCGTATAAGTCTGTTAACACACGATCTTACCACTGGAACATGTCATGGCATGTTCTGTAGGTAGGGGGAAACTTTAAAAAATCAAGTTATCATGCCAACTTTTTTAAGTTAAGACAACTTTGTTTTCAACCCATTAACAATTAAATTTGAGTTTAAATTACATGCAAAATTAAGTTGATGTAATTACCAACATTATTATTTGTTCACAACTTATAAAAATAAAGTCTGCAACTTAGAAGGTTCATCTAAATCAATTAATTAGTAGTTTTAACTTGCATCAATGTATTAAATCAAGTAGTGGTAACAGGTCCTCCGAGTTAGTTTTTAGAGTGTAGTGCACAAACGGTGAGAGGTGCTACACTGTGTGTGTGTGTCTGTGTGTGTGTGTGTGTGTGTGAGTGAGACTGTATTTAATCATTAATGAGTCCTCAGAGAGAAGGAGACAACTCAGGTTTCTTCTTCTGTGTTGGAGTGAATTGTTGCAACACAGCAGAGGAGCGCTTCCTTGGCACAGGTTAGAGGAGTATACTAGTTATGACATGCCTTTATTGTTTTGGTGTAGTATGACTTCAATATAATATCCAAACTCTCGCATGTCCTTTCACAGAGAAGAAGTCGGAAATGTGCAACCGCCTTAGCCAAATACAGTGAAACTCTCAATTGGCGTTTAATCCTAGTAAACGTTCCCTGCCTTAGAATTTGAAATGTGAAATGTGTGGTGGAAATGAAGTGAACAAATTTGAAAACTTCTGGTGTTACAAACACCGCAAGAGAGAGGTCACCAACCTCACAGTGCCTTATATATATGTACACATATCCCAAGTCTACAACTCTAACTGACCCAGGATTATGAAGACTATTAGACAGACACACACAGTCGATTCAAATTTTCTACCACAAATGTCAGAGTTAATAGTCGATTTATTTTCCTCCATTGCATTCCCAGTGAGTCCGAAGTTTACATACACTTAGGATGTGTTCAGTAATTATGGCATTAAACTGTAAAATGTCAGAGCTGTAGCTCAGTGCTGTACCATGTACAGATAAAGAAAAATAGTAATAATAATAATAACAACAATAATAATTAAAGCTGCAAGCAGTTGCAAACAGGCTCTCGCACCCTGCGCAGTCCGTGCGGGCCTCTACAGTGTCCTCCGGCATGTTCTCTCTGATGTCGTCCCTTCATTTGTACAGAAATACAGCCAAAAAGAGATATAGACCAATTATTTCCTCACACCAGTTGGTGGCGCTATGATTGTATCATCATATTGGCATGTCAATTTGTTCAAACTCAAATTGTCCGATTGTCATTGATTCTGTAAAGTTTTGTCCAGATTGGATGGAATGTGTGGGAGAAACGGGGAAAAATACATCCATTTCCTGTGCGTCGAGGGAGGATCTAATTCGTGATGCCGCCACAGGCAGATCCTTGATTCATTAAAAGTGACCTAAGAAATTTTGAACTCCATCGGGCAAATCCCCTAGGAGGTGTTTGTTAAAATACAACGTGTGCGAAACGCAACATCTTGCCATTTTTGCAAAATGTCGGAATTCCTGTTAGTTGTAGAGCGTACCTGCAAGAGACTTTTTTTCCTGCAGTGAGGAGATGAATCAGTCTACCGAATTTCATGCCTCTAGGTCTTACAGGGACGCAGATCACAATACTGCAAAGTTTCATCCACATTGGAAAAATTGTGTGGGAAAAACAGGCAAAAAAAAAACATCCATTTCCTGTGCGTTGGGACAGGGTCAAATTTGTCACGGCACCACAGCCAGACCATGTGACCCAGATGAAAGCTTTTGATAACTTTTTGTCCTTGATCCCTTAAGCGCGACCTGAGAAATTTTGAACTCGATCGGGCAAGTCCCCTAGGAGGAGTTCGTCAAAATAGAACATGTCGGAAACTTTAGAGGATACCTCTAGTAGAAATTTTTTTTTTTCTCATGCCGAGAAGATACATCAGTGTACCAAATTTCATGTACGTAGGTCTTACAGGGACCCAGATCACATTCCTGGGGTGCTGCTGAGTCATTTGGACATGCCCACTCATTTTCGCCGAGACTGAATTTTCGGCAAAATTTTTTGAGTTTTCATGTACGTACAGGCACCCAAATTAGCAGTTATTTCGGCGGGGAAAAGAATACAGAATAATAATAATAATTACTTCAGAAACAATAGGGCTTTGCATTGGTAGGTGATCAGGCCCTAATAATAATAATAATAATAATAATAATAATAATAATAATGCTGTGAGCATTATGTCAATATATTGACACAAAAGCTCAAATTATCAGCCAGGAAGTGCAACTTTATGGAACTGACATAAGAACAATAAGGTTGAGGTATCAGATTGATCAACACAAAGCACTGTAAGGAAGATTATCTGTTCATGTTTATTTATATACTGGAACATATCTTCTCCTGTAACAAACCCCTCCCCCTCCTTTTATCCCCGGACAACTACAGTTAAATTTTTGGTTTTCATCAGACCAGAGGAAATATCTAAAAAAAAGTAAGGTCTCTGTCCCCATGTTTAGATGCAAACTACAGTCTAGCTTTTTTTAATGGCGGTTTTGAATTAGTTATATATATATATATATATATATATAAAGCAAACACCTACAGATAAGAGTGGCCAAACAGTTCGATTTGTGTTTTATCACACCAGATGACATTTATTGATAAAGTAAAATCTTTGTCCCCATATGCAGCTGAAAACCACAATCTGGCTTTTTTAATGGAAAGTTTATAGCACTGACTTCCTTCTTTGCTGAGCAGCCCGTCAGGTCACGTTTTACGGTGAATATAGATACTTTTTGTACCTGCTTCGTCCAGTGTCTTCACAACGTCCTTTGCTGTTGTTCTGGGATTGATTTCTTTTTCGTACAGAGTATAGTACCTTCCTGGATATGACGTGCCCCATGTTGTTAATACAGCTGTAGTATTGTTTGTACAGATGAGCGTGAAGCCTTCAGGCTTTTGGAAATTGTTGATAGATAAAAGGTGTGCCACCAGCTTTCTGCAGTTTACGTACTGAATATAATGTCAGGTCCGGAATTTTTGGGACATTGGCCTCAGTACACCTCCACATTGAATTTGAAATGAAACAGACAAGATGAGGGTGAAGGTAGGACTTTCAGCTTTAATTCAAATAGTTTGACAAAAGTGTGGCATTAACCATTCAGGAATTACAGACATTTTCATACACACTCGCACATACACACACCTGTTTGTTTGTATGTTTGTTTGTTTTTTCTGGAGCCAGGGGACTCATAAATAATGGGACAAATGGCTGACGTGCAGGTGCATGAACTGTTCTCTTGTTACTCTGGGACTCACCATGAAGTCCAAAGAGATGTCTATGCAAGTAAAGGACAGAATCAGTAGGCTGAAAACAAACAAAGAAAGAAACCCATCAGAGAGATGCAAAAGAGCAAAAGGCCTGAAAGACCACCGAAGATAACTAAAATGGTTGACCCCAGAATTCGGTCCATGGTGAAGAAGAACCGTTTCACAACATCTTACCAGAAGTCAAGAACACTGTTGAGGAGGAAGGCATGCAATTGTCAAAGTCTATAGTCAAGAGAGATCTATGTGGATATGGGGATTTAAAGACTGTAAGGCCCAAACTGAATAATAATATACATTTCCCAACCAGAGACAAGACTTTTTTACACCCTTATCCCAGGAGCATATAAAGCTGCCCGATCACCACACCTTGGACTATGTAACCATATCTGTGGTTGAGATAATGTGGTTCAAAATTATTCCATCCTACAGAAGTGAAATCAAGAGAACACAAGCAGTCACAAGTCTGGAGTGAAGAATCTATAAACTGGGAGTTGTTTGCATAGAATAATACATATCATTCTGCACTGAAAAAATGTCAAATACCAAGATCAGCAAGATGTTTCAAAACAAAAAGACAAAGCATGGTAGGAATGTGCAGTCTCTGCTCGAGGCAAGGACCGCTGCCTACTTGTCAGGGGACAGGTTGGCTTACAGTAATTCCTGAAGAAAACTGAAGAGGGCAGAAGGGCAGATACCAGCAGTGCATCACGGGCCACTTTGAAAATAACAACCATACACAGCATTGGGTATTAAGGCCATGATGGACTACAAGAGCAGCACCTCATTGAACAGCCATGACTGTGCGCTTCCTGACGCGAACCCCAGTTCTTGTGTGCTTAGACACCCATACCAGCAGAGACAAAACTCTACAGTAGCAAAACAGTACTTGTCTTTATGCACACACACAATTACTAAAGACAGCAAAACAAACAAACCTGTCTTACTACCACTCAGCTACTGATACTGCACTAAACTCTTTACATCCAGGACTGTAAACACAAAGATTATAATTTTGTTGAAGGTATTGGTGACCAACTAGCAGGGATGTTCACCAATATCTTCATCCTGTCCCTGCAGGAGGCTGTAGTCACCACATGCATCAAATCTACCACTATTGTTCCAACGAACAAAGAGCAAGCAGACAGCCTCGGTGACTACCTCCCAGTTGCCCTGTTACCAATGAATATGAAGTGCTTCGAGAGGCTCGTCTCACCCCTCATCAAGCGACACAATCTTGATTGTGCTTCACACAAGTCTGTCCTATCTGGTGCATCCCAACAAATATATTATGATTTACTTTAGTTCTACTTTTAATACAGTAGTCTACCACAACCTGGTAAACAATTTTGGCAGAATTTGCTCTATAGTTTGAGGTTCTTGATGGTTGTGATTTGCACTGATCTGTTTAATACCGTTAGTCAGTTGGCATTTGGTAACAGAATAAAACTGTTGTGTAATCTGATGCATAAAGGGACTTTTGTTTCTGCAGAGTCTCCTTGATACAGGTTTACAACAAGCTAACAAGTGACATTTATGTCTTGGTTTTACAGTTATTATGGCTGCTTATCTGATCCTCATCCTACAGATGTCTTGGTTTTTAACTTATGTGTTACCATCCCTGTACTCGTTTATTCTGCTACTGTGAGAGCGCACTTTTGTGCTGGAAGTAATCCGTTTTGCTGGCTTCTCCCGCAAGTATATTTCACACCTGTGGAAACACTGTATGTACTGTATTCATGATCCTTAACCAAACCATTATATCGTGACTGTCAAACAAACAACCCGTAGGCCAAATAAACATGATTATCCTAATTACAAACCCTGCGTGGACTTTGTCTCTGTACAGCATGAACCGTCCACAAAACTAATTACACATTTATGAGTTTAGCAATGTGGGATTAACCATCACTCCATGTTCAAACAATTTTGGTGGGCAACCACTCACATTGTGAATACGAGAATGTGAGTGGACGTGTCCTCAATTCAGTGTCCACTACTCTCACTCCATAGTAAAGTTTGCTGACGACACCACTATTGTGGGACTGATATTACCTTGTCCTGAAAACCATTCAAATAAAGATCATTGTGGACTCCAAATGAAACTTCCACACAGGTTTAAATGGTGAGGAGCTTGAAAGGGTCAATGACATTAAATCCCTGCAACTTCACACCACAAAGGATCTAACAGGCCCCATTAACACCTACTACGTAGTGAATAAACCTAATCAGAGGCTTTACTAATTTTGTACATGAGCACAAAAGAGATAGCATTCTCTGCCACTGCGACAGAGTGTGGTACACCATCTGCACTGCAAAGAATCCGAGAGAACAGCACAGAAGAATGAGGAAACCAAGCTCCCCAGTCTGGACATACTGTAGTTTACGCTAGCTGTTCACTCAAGAGAGCTAGCAACATTATTAAGGAACCAACCCATCCAGGTCACAGGCTGTTTGTCCAGCAGCCATTGGAGAAACGATACAGAACAAACAGGACACACGCTAACTGACTGAGGAACATGGTCTTCCCCAGGGATTTAGCATCCATTACACCGTGTCCTCTCCTCACACACACAAACCCATAGCTACTAAAAACTGAAAAGCAAGCCAACCTCTCTCACCCACATTTTTCTATTCTCCAAGTTGCTGCCAATTCACTGAACAATTTGCATCCAGGACTATAAATATATTTATTATAATATTTGCAATACTTTCAGCTTACTAACAAAACCTGAACTTTTTTGACACAAGTTATACAACAATCACAATAAAGTCATCTCTTATCTTATGGATGGTGACATAAAACATAAAAGCTGCTCAGGGCAAAGAAGTAGAATATTCTTCACTAGCCAAGTCACTCACCTGTTTGCAAACCCTGCGTGGACTTTGTCTCTGTACAGCATGAACCGTCCACAAAACTAATTACACATTTATGAGTTTAGCAATGTGGGATTAACCATCACTCCATGTTCAAACAATTTTGGTGGGCAACCACTCACATTGTGAATACGAGAATGTGAGTGGACGTGTCCTCAATCCAGTGTCCACTACTCTCACTCCATAGTAAAGTTTGCTGACGACACCACTATTGTGGGACTGATATTACCTTGTCCTGAAAACCATTCAAATAAAGATCATTGTGGACTCCAAATGAAACTTCCACACAGGTTTAAATGGTGAGGAGCTTGAAAGGGTCAATGACATTAAATCCCTGCAACTTCACACCACAAAGGATCTAACAGGCCCCATTAACACCTACTACGTAGTGAATAAACCTAATCAGAGGCTTTACTAATTTTGTACATGAGCACAAAAGAGATAGCATTCTCTGCCACTGCGACAGAGTGTGGTACACCATCTGCACTGCAAAGAATCCGAGAGAACAGCACAGAAGAATGAGGAAACCAAGCTCCCCAGTCTGGACATACTGTAGTTTACGCTAGCTGTTCACTCAAGAGAGCTAGCAACATTATTAAGGAACCAACCCATCCAGGTCACAGGCTGTTTGTCCAGCAGCCATTGGAGAAACGATACAGAACAAACAGGACACGCGCTAACTGACTGAGGAACATGGTCTTCCCCAGGGATTTAGCATCCATTACACCGTGTCCTCTCCTCACACACATAAACCCATAGCTACTAAAAACTGAAAAGCAAGCCAACCTCTCTCACCCACATTTTTCTATTCTCCAAGTTGCTGCCAATTCACTGAACAATTTGCAGCCAGGACTATAAATATATTTATTATAATATTTGCAATACTTTCAGCTTACTAACAAAACCTGAACTTTTTTGACACAAGTTATACAACAATCACAATAAAGTCATCTCTTATCTTATGGATGGTGACATAAAACATAAAAGCTACTCAGGGCAAAGAAGTAGAATATTCTTCACTAGCCAAGTCACTCACCTGTTTGCAAGCCCCATAGAGCATGTTGTTCACTTACTGAAGACAAGCCTGAAGGCAGAAAGTCTGGCGAACAAGCCGGACCTGATGACCTTGACTATTGTTTTTTTTTTTTTTTTTTTTTTTTGCATAAACTTATGCATAAATTTTGCATAAACAGACAAGATGGGTTTTCTGAAGGGAAAGGGGTGAGGGGGGCTGAGTGTCAAGAAAATGAAAACCATTTTCATGCCACTCTCATGACAATCTTTACAGTACAAACACCTTGTCTTGCTGTTTTTTTATATTTATATAAAAAAGGGTTAATGTCACGCTTTTGTCAAATCCCTTAAATTAAAGCTCAAGACTGTTGACTTTGCTCACATGTTGAATGTTTATATATATCCACTCTCTCTCTCTCTCTCTCTCTCTCTCTCTCTATAAACTTTGTTTCAAAATTCATGGACCTGACTGTATAACTTATGTCATGTAGCTTTTATTGACCTTAAAGCTTTAAAAGGACATTTCAGAACCTTTTCCGAAGCCGTTTCTGGGTATATTAGTAGATTTTGATTTAATTAAAATATTATCTGGGTACATACAGTATTTACAGTGAAAATGCTTTATGGACAATTTTGGCTCTATAGTTTGAGGTTCTTCATGGTTGTGATTTGCACTGATCTGAGTAATAGCAACCTTTAATAAAACCTTTAATAAAATAAGAATAAAAAATAAAAAAGAATAAAGAAGAGTCTCCTTGATACAGGTTTACAACAAGCTAACAAGTGACGTTTATGACTACACATCCAGAATGTAATGTCTTGGTTTTACAGTTATTATGGCTGCTTATCTGATCCTCATCTGATGTCTTGGTTTTTATTTATTGGCAAAATTCTCTAGTTTTCGGTAAACCAGCATAACATAACAAAGCAATATCCGATTAATGTTTATATTGTTTATGACAATGACATCCAAGATCATTTAACTTGTAGCAAACAGTTCCCTTATGTGTTACCCATCCCTGCTACTGTGAGAGCAGACAATAGGAAATACCGGTCTGTTTTGTTGGCTTCCCCTGCAAGTAAATGTCACACCTGTGGAAACACTGAACGTGTTCACGATCTTTAACCAAACCATTATATCGTGAGTGTCAAACAAACAGCCCGTAGGCCAAATAAACTTGATTATCCTAATTGCAAACCCTGCGCTTTTGTGGAAGTCCCTGTCAATGGAGATGAGGAGACCGTTCTGTATTGTCAAAGAGGGTTTCTGGGATTAAGAGATCATTTTCATCTAATTACTATTACATCTCATGTAATACAAGCTGTATTGTATGACAAATCCAAAAAAAGGAAATGCATTTCATATCTTGATTGTTTGATATTCTTGATTACTTCAATATACAATAAAATTTAAGCTCATCTGTAATCATGACCATGTGAAAGGTCAGGTTGTCCTTCCCTGTGACACTTCAATGGATTTGATTTGAGCTGGTTCATCAGGGTTTGCACAAGGAAATTCTTAAATTCATGGAAGTACACTCAACCACATTAGACAGGAGTATGTATAGGAGTCCGTCCTAGTGTGCACCAGACAGCACAAGTTGTGTGGCAACTTGCGAGGCAACTTTTCACAGAAAATATGTAAATGTATGTGGTGTACAGATTAAAAGCGGCAAAAGCAGAGGGAACAGTCCGAGAATATCCTCCAACATGTTTATTTTTTCAGAGCCAACACTGGGCGCTGTCACACATGGTACGCTGGGCATCGACCTGACCGGGGAATGCGTACCATCATTTTCAGTCTCTAGAATGTGGTGTAATAGTGGTCGTGTTGCAACACACATGACAAGAGTCACATTTCTTCTTTATTATATGCCTCTGTTTAATTTATTAGACGCTGCCAGTCATCGTCATTATCGTAATTGTCAAAATCTTGCATGACAATATCTCTTTTTGAAACAATCTGCATGCTCATTGTTAGAACACATGTCGGAAAAAAATACACATATTGGCATACGTGACATTTAGGTTCCTTCATACATACATATAGTGTACAAAACATCTGGAATGCCTAACTTACAGGTGTAGCTTTGTGTAACCAGTTGCACAAACACCTGATTTTTGGGAAAAGGCTTAGAAGTCCTTAGAAGTGACTGCAGCATGTCTGGTGCAAGTCATGGCAGTGTCCAGTGGTCTCTTTCAGCAGTAAACGTTTGATTTACCATCATATACAAAGCCATACAAAATACTGAAGAAGTCGATGTGTATATACTTGCATGACTCTCATTATGTTTTGTGTTGGGGATGTAAAAAAAAATAAAATAAAAAATCTCATGTCATATTTGGTCAACTCGATTTTACCACATCATAGATGCGTGTCGGTACAAGTAATAGTTAAACATTTTCCAGTTTTACAAGTGTCGTAACGGAATTTGCATAGAAACAATCAAATACTGCCGCCCAGTTCACCTTGTGATAACTGCATTTCTGTCTCAAACCCATCTGTCTAAGGAAACAAACATTAGCTCATTAGCTATCTATTAAGTGCTATCTATCAATAAGGTGTTACTGACATTCCAGTGTTTGGACAGTGAGGCCAAAAAGGATAAATTTGATAATCAAATTATTGACCATAAAATCTTTTTTTTTTTTTTGTATATTTTTCAAATCACAAATTAGCATTCTTGGAGATCGTTTGTGTATTTGGTTACCTTGCATTAACTGTAGGAATAACAGCTACACTATTTAATAATGAAAGTATGAACGTGGCAAGAATACGAGGTACAGTATATAACAGCTGTGAGTCTGTAAGAGAACCACTTGTTAGTGAGACGAATAAGAACAAAAGGCTTCGGTTTGCTTGGGAAGATAAATGCCTAACTTACAGTTGAATGGAAAAAGGTCATGTGGTCTAATGAGTGCTTATTGACCCTCTTTCCGAGCCATGTACATGTCCGGGTAAAAAAGAAAGCTCATGAAGCGATGTGCACCCATCATGCACAGTGGCCTCTGGAGGCATAGTGTTATGATCTGGGGTTGCTTCAGTTGCTCAGGTCTAGTCTCAGCAACATTACGTGGCAATAAAATAAAGTCAGCTGGTGACCTGAATCACCAAGTCATCACATCGATGGGGCTTTCCTCCCCTGGTGGCACAGGTATATTCCAAGACTTAAATGATGAAAGACATGAAGTGGCCATCAGATTGATTACAGCGCTCTGTAATCAAAACTAAGGATTTTTTGTTTGTTTGCTTCTTTGGCCATGCAGGATATATGGGACTTGGAAATGGTACGACAATGCCTGTGGATTAAAGCATGTGTCCAAGAAAGAGACCACTTCAAGCTGCCGTTACATGCACGAGTCGGTCGACTATTACAAAGCACAGCAATAAGCTCATGATAAAGGCACTTGAACTGCTTACTGAACAACACGACGGTCATGGGGGTAATGACAATGATTGTGCAAAACTAGTCAGGAGCTGGTATTCGTCTGTTATCAGAATGGCCCTCGAACTGTAACTGCACGAAGAGATAAGGAATCTGCAATTAACGTTAAATTCCCGCATTATTTGCTTAGGGTGGTTTCGTACATGAGGAAACACTGTCAACTTGGGTTTTTGTTTGCCCTGTATAATTCTGCTGGCGGTTTTTAACGTCACAACACCTTTATCTTTGAAGGTCAGCAGGATGCGGCAATGATACCAGTAGGCATGTGTCAGACTTCCGCATTCCTGCACTCTGAATCTGTTTGAGATCGTCGTCATTCATATTCTCAGTTTCTTGTTAACACTCAATCTGTGCCAGCTGGTCAAACAACTAGATGAGTATGAAAGGCGTATACACACACAAACACACATGTACATACATACAGTATAACTTCTTATCTCGCACTGCATCCTGTACTCATTGTTGGGTAACTGTGGGTTTTTAGATCACAATTAGTGCTAAATCAGTGTTTGTTCTTAGCAGGAAGGAGGATGCGCAAGAACCATATTTCTGTTTGTTAAACACAACATAAACTAAGCCTTGATGTTTGACATTCAAATTAGTACCGGATTGTACTTTAATCCATACACGTCTGAAGGGAAGTGAAAATACTTATAGCGAAAAGAAAAATACTGCAGGTTTGTTATGTTTGCTGCCCGAAATATGCCGTTATATTAGAATGTGCTTCGAAAAACTCGAAACGCGTCAAGATTTTTAAATGAGCTAGATGAGCATGAATCTATGAATGATGGTGGTTTACATGTTTTCGATTATAACATTTTTACAGATCACGTGACTTCCGACATGATCCCGGTCTAGCTGACTATGGCCTGCTTGAGCATCATCATACCCGGTGGAACAAACACCCAGGATAAAGCGTTGCGTCCTTCCTCTATCTCCCTGTTCTCATTCTCATCCTCATCATCAGCACCCTTCTCCTTCAAGACCCGTTGTTTAGCCTCAAGCCCAAACGAAGGAAGCAGTAAAGGGTCGAAGAGAGGTGCCTTGCCCAGCCCTGGAGCCATAATGTTATGACGTAGCACAGCTTCGGCCCCCGTGTGCCCTGCAGACATTGAGAGATCAAGTGGTGAGGCACCCAGTGCCATGAGTGGCCCTGTAAAGGCATGCAGGAGAGCCAGTGCGGCCCCGGGCAACACAAGATGAGCTCGCGCTGCTGAGGCGGGAGAGGTCGGAGGATCGCTGGTTGTGACCGTCGGCTCGGAACCTGTCGAGACGGAGTGGCCGTGAGCCTTGATGTGCTTACGGAGGGAACTGGGGTCTGTGTAGCGCTTGGGACAGCCGACCATCTTGCAGCAGTAGGGTCTGTCCTCATAGTGTGTACGCGTGTGCTTAAAGCGGTCGCTGGAGTTGGAATAGCGCTTTCCACAACCCTCGTATGGACATGCGTACGGCTTCTCTCCTGAACAAAAAAAAAAAAAAAAAACAAGAAAGAAAGGTGGAGTGGAGACATGTTGAACGACTGGAAGAAAGGAAATGTTACAACCAGCATGACAAGGAGTGTGATGAGATTGTATTGTAAAGGAAAGGCTTTAATTTTCATCAATGACTTACATTTATCTCGATAAGCATATGAGCAGTTGACGGTCATGGGCCTTGCTCAAGGGCATCTCAGTGGCGCATCTTGGTGGCGCTGGGATTTGAATCTAGGACCTTCTCATCAGTAGTACAATAACTTAACCACTGAGCTATCCCTACCTCCATGTGACGATTGATGTACACTTCCAGCACGCAAGAAAGCCAGGGAAACCCTTTCTCTTGGGTTCATCACGACTCACACAAAGACAAATGGAAAATTGGACCTTACATCAAAGTTTGGAACTACTCCAATGTAACAAAATCTCTGTACAAAATCGTGACAACGGAAATTCAAACCATTCAACACTGAAATACTGTACACTAGCAACACATTTTAGCATGGCATGGGATAAACCATGAGGCAGTGGTGGCTCCAAGTTACTCTGATCGGAAGGTCAGTGGGTCAAGCCCCCGTTCCACCAGGTTGCCGCTGTTGGGCTCTTCGGCAAGGCCCTTCACCCTGCCTGCTCCTGGAGAACCGTATAATGGCTCACCCTGATCCCAACAAAAACTGGGATATGCAAAGAATAAGGAACAATATATGTATCTAATGTATATGTGATTTGTTTCAATATACTGCAACTCAGAAGTGGGAAGTCAGAATTTCTATGAGTTCAAGTTACAATTAGAAGAAGAAACTTTTTTTTCTTATTGGTCTGAAGCAAATAACTGTTAAAGATTTGATGTGAGATGCTAAAACACAGTAAAGGAATGTTAACTTTACGTCTTTTCCGCATGCATGCGAATATGTAACCAACGACTCGGACAAAACTGCAACAAGCCTCGCTCTAAAGGACACAGCAACTGATGCGGGTGTGAACTGGAATATGGTGTAAGCCGAGTGTCTTTGTCTCACCTGTGTGCGACCGTGTGTGTATTTTGAGGTTCTCCAGCCGGGAAAAGCTCTTGCTACAGATAGGACACTGGTGGGGTTTCTCGTTGGTGTGTGTGCGGATGTGGATCAGCATCTTGTACCTACCCAAGAGACATGTTTTATTATCACACTGGATAAGCACACACTTATATCATTTACATCATTATCTGTATCTACATCTATGTGTTCTTCTTCTTGTATAGACTTCCTGTGTATATAGTATCGGATTGTTTTGATTCTATTCAGTATTCACTGATGTCAGATCAGCAAAAACCAGGTTCGAGCTCGAGCCCAGACACGCCCGAGGAACTATACCTCATTGTGTACTGGGGAAAACAGAACATTGCTTCCTGCCAACAACTCTCAACAATAAGATCCAGTTTAAAATCATGTACTATTAAGGAATTTCTTTAAAGATTTCACGAAATCTCAGGAAAGAATAGTTTACAGCTTTAACTTAATAGATTTCTCAATAATATGCTTCCAGGCAAACTGTAAATGATAACTTGTTTTTAAATAAACTACTGTTTTTTTTTTAAACAAGGAACAGAGAACACGTATGAGTCATTCTTTAATAAATACTAAGTTGTATTGTTTGTAAATGACTCAAAACCATTTCAAAACTTTTTTTTTTTAAATAATTAACAATAATAATAATTGTCCTGTAAAAGCACACCCTCAAGTTTTATTTTGTGCTAAGTCACTACATCGTGAAAAACAAATATGGGGAAGTTTAAAATGTTAAGCACCAATTTATATTACAATTGCAGTCTAATTACGATTTAATCAGAAGTTTCACTTCTTTTTAATACATTTTTTTTTTCACAATTCCTGATTTAATCCCAGTAACCATTCTCTGTCTTATGTCAGGCAGGATCATTATATATGAAATGTCAGAATAATAGTAGAGGGAAAGATTAATTTCAGCTTTTATTTGTTTATTTCTAGCAAGTATTTAGTAGCATTTCCTTTAAATTGTTTAACTTGGATCAAATGCTTTCCACAATCCCCTTAAAATAACTGGCTGAATTTTTTTTACCCCATTCCTCCTGAGAGAACTGATGTAACTTAGTCAGGTTTGTAGGCCTCATTGGTCAAAATGTGCTTTTTCAGTTCTACACACTAATTTTCTTCTGGATTGAGTTCAGGGCCACTTCCTATACCTCACAGTCAATACTTTATTATCCTTAAGCCATTTGGCTACACCTTTGGAAGTGCACTGTCTATTTCAAAGTACCATAGGTGGCCAAGATTTAACTTTTGGATTGCTGAGATATTGCTCCAATATAATCTTCCTTCCTCATGACACTTCCTTCCTCTTTTTTTAAAATGCACCATTCCCTCCTGTAACATAATGCTGCCACCTACTGTACAGTGCTTCATGGTCAGGAGTGTGTTCTTCTGCTTACAAGCCTCACCTTTTTTCTGACGGATATAATGATGGCCGTTACGCCAAACAGTTACATTTTTGTTTCCTCAGTCCAGAAGGCATTTCTGAGCTGGTGGAGGCAGTCTTTGAAGAAGCCTTCTTTTTGGCTCTTGAGGAAAAGTTCCACCTCGGTAATCACCTCGTCGGCCTCAAAGGCCTGCCACTAAGTGGTTTCTTCAAGTGATAGAAGAGGAAGAAAGCACTGGGTGTGAGGTCAGTGGGGTAGAGGGGATGAAGCAGAATTTCGTAACCCAAGTCACTCGCAAGTTTCATCGTTTTGTGAGCTGAACAGGCTGGAGCGTTGTCATGAAGGAGGCACGCTTCAATTTTTTCAACCATGTGCGCCAGTTTAGTTTTGACCCTATAGCGGCATTGTGAGGAACTAAACTGCAGGGTTTTTTTTTTTAAACAAGAAGAAATGTTCATGAGCGTATTCATTTCTGGAGACATAATTTGGGCAAATATTTTCATTTTTTTCATTCGATAATGCAAATCTTATGACCGCCCTTCGTAGTGTCTAGTTAGTTCTCAATGATGATGGAGTTTGTGACTGTTTGATGCTTTACCTCAGCAATTCACCAGTGTGCACAGGTATGGTATACATTCCTCCAGTATACTGTTCATTCCCGCTAAACTAATGTTAAGGAAGCGCTCACCCTGATGGCCTACATCTGTGCTGATGTTCAGCACAACGGCACTCCCTCTCATTATTGCTTAATTATTTTTTTATTCTTTTGAGTTTTTCTTTTTCATTCATCTTTCAAGTCTTTTTATTTGTGTATTTCATTCTGCTGGTTAGTATTAATATTAAATTTAAAGACGCATCGTCTGAGTCTGAACCCGAATATCCAGTCACCTGGCGTTGAAGCCGCGGCCCTTGCGCGCGCACCCTTCCCAGTGGCAGCAGTAGCCTGAGCTCCTCTCGGGCTTGACGTGGGACTCGGTCACGTGATCCACCAGATCCTGCAGGCATTCGAACAGCAGATGGCACTACAGAACCATGCAGACATAGACAAAAATGGAGGTGTGAAAACTTCCACCAGGGGTCACTAGAGCATGGAAGGATTTTTTTATTTTTTATTTTTAAAAAAGCATGCGCATTTATTTATTTATTTGTTTATCTATTTATTACAGTTTAATGACTGTTTAATTGGACCCAGAGATGCAGTTTATTTGCGCTTTGCTTTTCAAACTAATCTGTGAGCAACTGACACCCAGAGAAATACAGTATCAAGTGCTTAACTGAGGCGCAAGGAAAATCGGCTTGCTCACCCGGAGCCAGCGGCAGGCGAGCTGTTCCTCCGCCGGTTCAGGAGAATCGCGCCTGTCCCGGCGCTGAGCACTGAGTATAGAGCTTGGTGGGAGGAGGCTGCCCCCTGCCCCGATTGGTAGAAAAAACTGGAATCCTGGAGGACGTGGAGGAGGAGAAGCCTCACCCTCCAGGTAACCCATAGACTCTGAATCCTGTGTGTGAAAAACGAGGTTGTGGGTTTTTTTTTTTTTTTTGAGGTTGTGTGTGGGGGTATATATTGTGAAAGCTAAATATTTCAAGCTGTATTTGGTGTTAATTTCAATGATGTTACAGCCTATGACGATAAAAAAAACTGCATTATCTCAAAATATTATCATATCTCCTAAGATCAATCCAAAAAGGTTGAACAATAAAGAAATTGTAAAAAAATTACGTTAATTTATGCACTCGGTCAGGACTTTTTAGCATGAAATACTGCTTCAGTATGACATGTTGGATCGGG
Source organism: Clarias macrocephalus (assembly GCA_011419295.1). Taxonomy (NCBI): domain Eukaryota; kingdom Metazoa; phylum Chordata; class Actinopteri; order Siluriformes; family Clariidae; genus Clarias; species Clarias macrocephalus. The sequence goes on from JAAGKR010001909.1 coordinate 48,152, forward strand.
TGTTTCTCTCTTGACAATGTCCCACAGATTGTCTATGGGATTTGGGACAGGCCAATCACGCACAGTAATACCGTTAGTGTTAGTGGTAGTTTTGGCCCTGTGGGAAGGTGTTGAGTCCTGCGGCATCTCCATAAAGTTTGTCATCAGACGGAAGCGTGAAGTGCCTAAAAATCCCCTGGTAGACGGATACGTTGACTTTGGACTTGATAAAACTCAATGGACCAACACCAGCAGATGACATGGCACCCTACATCATCACAGACTGTGGAAATTTACACACTACACTCCAAGCAACGCAGATTCTCTGCCTCTTCACTCTTTCTCTTGACTCTGGGACGTTGATCTCCAAAAAGAAGAACTTTGGACCACTGAGAAACAGTCCAGTTATTTTTCTTCTTAGTTCAGGAAAGGATTTATACTAAGAATGCCGCAGTTTTAGCCTATTTCTCTGGCTCTTGATGCACTGACTCCAGCCTCACTCCACTCATTGTGAAGTTCTCCCGAGGTCTTGAATCGATTTTTCTTGACCATCTTCTTAAGGCTGCGGTCATCCTTGGTGCTTGTGCACATTTTCCTACCACAGTTTTCCCTTTCAGTCAACTTTCCATGAATAAGCTTCACCTTCTCCTCCTTCTGGAGGGTGTCGATGATCATCTTCTGGATAATTGTCAAGTCAGCAGTCTGGACTAGACAGAGTATTAGACGGTGTTTATCTCAAAATGAAATATTGTAATATTTTTGATATATTCCAGTTCCACTTTTTAAATTCAATTATGATATAAAAAAAATAAAAAAAACTTTTCCATGATATCCTAATAAAGCGTTGTGCATCGTGGTGAAAGCACTACGTCATCAGAGTATCTGTTCCTCAGCAGGTTAATCCTTGAGATGATAATGGTCAGAACCGAATGCAGCGAAACCTTGGAAGGACACCTTGTTCTGGTCGACTGTAGCAGAAGTTCACCTTGAACGGTTCGAATCCAAGAACCTGAGTATGTCAGGAAGCACAAATCGAAGCCAGGGACCTGAATCTGATTAGATTTTAAACTGGTGTTATCCAGAACTCGAGCGATTTGGCCAAGAAGAATGGGCATGACATCAGGATCCAGATGTGCAACGCTGACGGAGACATATCCCAGAATACTTGTTGCTGTGATTCCACGGGGGCGGACACTTATGCAACTAATAGAACGTCTGCTTTTTGTTTAATTGAGTTTTGTGTTGTGATTAAAATAAATAAATAACTGACACCTTTAGATGCCGCACGTTTCGAAGAAGGTGACGAGTACACGTATTAGCTTGCTTATTGACTATAACTCGTGTGCTACTTCCCAGCCAGTGAGAAGGAAAGAATAAAACTGAATCTGGAAATTGCATTATTTATAAAAAAGTAAAGCCTTGTGGGTAATTGCTCTTCCTCAAAACCCACGCTAACGAGTCAATCCCTCGGGCATCCAAGAACAACCCCTGGAACAATCTTCCCTTCAGCCGATTAAGGACAGGATTTGACTCGAGCACGGCGATGGGGAATCGACAAAGAGTGTGTGTGTGTGTGTGTGTGTGTGTGTGTGTGTGTGTGTGTGTGTGTGTGTGTGTGTGTGAGACAGGTCCTGGAGCACAGCCCAGGAGGGAGTGTGTTTAATGTCCTTGTTGTCCGTGATGGGTGTGTGTTAAAGCTCACCCTGGCCTGAGGGGGCGACAGGGGACCGCAGCTGGAAGAGGAGTGCTGAGGAGAGGGAGGAGACGAGGAGGGACACGCACTGAGGTCTGACATATCTATTAAGACAAAATAAAAAAATTCAAAAACAGGAATAAGACATGGGTTTTGTGTAGTGTGTGGGTGTTACTTAAATGTTTACTTCCCTTGTTTGATCTATATGAATGAAAGAGAGGTTCTGTCTGTACGCTCTTTCAATTATCTCTTCACTTTTCATACACTGGAGGTCCTGAAACCAGTCTCTGAAAAAAATTCGGTATGTCTGTCTGTATGTCTGTCCGGCCAGATTTTGTCACAGCATCATGTACAACTGGATTAACAGAATTCAATGAAACTTTGCCAGTCCTTCAGTGTTTGCCTGAAGTTTAACCTGCACAATAAATGAAATCAAAACGTTTGGTAAAAGTGAAGTCCTGTGAATGCGTCAAACTGTGGGCGTGTCACAAATCGACCGCTGGATGGGCTTTGCTGAATCTTTTGCAGTACTTGAATATCTGCCTGAAGTTTAATCTGCGTTAGTGAAATCATAATATTGAATAAAAGCGATGTTATGAACAGTTATGTTCCGGATTTAATAATCTAATACTAATGCGCTACTGTATCAATGTAAACAAACAACTGCACCAATAGATATTAATTAGAACAGATAAATCTGAATATTTTTACTGGGATTAGTTCATATTTTCACTTTGGCTAAAATAACAGCGCTGAAGTGGTATAAGTGAATTTTACCACGCTGGAGTCGTTCTAAGACCAAACTTCATCTTTATCTGATCTACTTTGTTGATTTCTCATCTGTGATTCTCTCTCCGATTACTGAACAGGGAGTGTATTTATCTGATTCAACCTCAACCTTACAGAATGTGATTTCTTTTGTATTAATAAGTTAGACAGAGATTCAGGCTTCAACCTGAAATATTACTAATATCACTGATCACATTAAAACTCATCAGGATATTTTTAACTGTTTCTTCAAACTCTTTTCCTGTTAATGACGTGTACTTGCGCTAGTTTATGAATATATGACTAATTACACACTTGTTTGTATTTACATCCACTCAGATTTTATTCATGTGCAAATTAACAGTTTTTAACAGCCTTAATGCCTATACGTGTGTGTGTGTGTGTGTGTGTGTGTGTGTGTGTGTGTGTGCGTTCACAGACCTGTGTCAGAGCTGCGTGACGGGCGGGGTACCCTGGTTCGGGCGAATCGGAGCGGGGCGCAGATAGATGTTCTGTGCGTTCTGTCCCGGCTTGAGGAGACCTTCAGGTCCAGCGGCTCATCTAGGGAGAGCATGGCGTGTCTGTGGAACAGAAAGCACCAGAAAATTCAATAGGTTTTTGTTAGAACGTCTCTCACACACACACACACACACACACACACACACACACACACATATATATACATATACATGCATGCAAACGTCCCTCCCTCACTCAAAGTCTGCACGCAAACAGCTGGAAAAAGACGTACTAAATTTACTTCAGGCGACTGTAAGTGATTTACATTTCTTTCTGCTAGACAAGTACCAGCTACACACACACACACACACACACACACACACACACACACACGCAATTACATCCCCCATCACGCATGCTGATGATGTACAGTTGTCTCGGCATCTGGCCTATATCTACAGACAGCCCCCGTGTGTGTGTGTGTGTGTGTGTGTGTGTGTGTGTGTGTGTGTGTGTAAAACAGGTCACTAAGTGCACTATGCCCACCACACTATAGTACAGTTTTTTGTTTTTTAAAACTGTTTTCGCTTCCACTCTGCTAGAAGCGAGTGGCACTGCTAGAGGATTTCTGTTCCCAACGGTATCACATGACTTAATCATTAAGCCCCCACACACATACACACACATGCATGCACACACACACACACACACGTGTACACTGCTGAGGTTTTCTCCCTCTCCAAGGAAACTCCCCTCTGTTTAGGAACGCAGACGTTCACGGTCTCGCTAGCCACTCCCTGGAAACACTCGCTCTCACTCCTTTCGCATTTTCTCTCCTCTCCTCTTTTTTTTCTGTACCCACCACAACACACACACACTCACACACTCACACTCAAACACACACACAGTCTCTCTCTCTCTCTCCTCCCTGCACTTTTCTTCTCCTCCCTCGTCATTCCTCTGTGTTTTTGCCAGTTACTTTTCCCCTTCTTTACTTTGCCTCCCTGCTTTCCAACACGCCAGCACTCTCTTTCTCTCTCTCTCACACACACACACAGACACACACACGAGCTGAAGTAACTGATCCGTTAGGGCTCACTGTTCCCTCACAGAGTCTGAACTCTAAACACAATACAACTTTGACTACCGCTGAAAATTAAAACTCTGCAGAAAAGTGTTGAAGTGTGTTAGAGCGAGCTCTCCATTTGCAAAAAAAAAAACCTGTAGCTTGTTTCTCTTTCTCTCTTTCTTCTCTTGTCCATTCTATCCTACACTATGAACATCCTCACTCTTTCTCCATACTTTAACCTACTTTTCCCCCCCTCTCTCTCATCCGTCCTCTCCTCTGCATCCTCCTTCCATCTCTCCATCTCTCGCTTCATCTGAATTCGTCCCTTTTGTCCCCTGCTCTCTTTTTCTCTCTTTCCATTTCTTCGCGCTTCACGGCATCTCGCGCTTGGACCCGTCTTCACCACCTCGCCTCTGACTCTTCGCCCCTGTATGTTTTTCTATAATGATTTTTACGTTTCTCTCTCTCTCTCTCTCTCCCTCTCACACACCAGTGGGTTTGTGTAAATGTTTATCTTTTCTACTTGTGATGTCTCATATTTAACATTCTCGTGTTTTCTCCCTCTCGCCCTCCCTCCCTCAGTCTCTTTTACCGGCAGTGACTCCTTCCTTCCAAAGCTCTGATGCACTGCCCATATTCAGTCCACACACACACACACACACACACACACATGGTCTGTAAGCCACATGCAATCCAAGTGTCTCCTATTATAAAGGAGTGGCTCGCTCACGCAAATATCCACACACACACACACACATATACACACACACACTCTCTTATGCATAACAGGATGAGGTCTGAGCACAAAGCAGAGCTGACTAATGAGCCGCTGATGAGAGAGACACGACAGCTTCCAAAAGAGAGATGAAAATTCACCCCTCCTTCCTTTCGTTTTTTTTTTTTTTTTCACTTGTGGTTTTAATTTTCAGTCCAAACTCAGATGTTCCTCTGGAACGACCAGACATTCTTCCATTCGAAGCGGTGGCAAGCTTCAGGAAAGCATGATCTAGCCTAAATACTGCAATCAGTGAAAGCTTTCTGAACGTATCTTCAGGACACCTGGTTCGGTAGTCGTTGCATGAAACAAAATGAAACAAACGGATATCGAGGTGCTGCTCGGCTGTCGAAGGGCCGGGTGCGATGCTGCGTACAGCTAAGCAAACAAATGGAAAGCATTCCCAGGACTGCCGAAGAAGCAAGCTACAGTATGGTTAGGCTGAGAAAATCTAAACAGACCCGTCGGTGAGATCGCGAAAGCATCAGCTCTGGCTAAATCACGCTGATTAGCTCAGGAACGCCAAACGGTCTGGAAGATCTTGGGAAAAAAGCTGAGGTGGATGATGAGAGTTTTCCCTGGTGAGGAAAATCCCCTGGTTAGATCAGGAGGAAGGCGTTTTCCTAACAGTCAGTGAAAGGCTTCACCACAAGATGTAAATCACTGATGAGCCTCAAAGCCAGGGAGAATTTATTAATTTCATTCAGTTTCATGTCATGAAGCAGCTTCACAGAATAAAAAAAATCATAGAAATAATTTGAAAAGTGTGAGGAGGTACAGTAAGTCCCCAACATACGAATGAGACCTCGTTCGTAAGTCAAATTTGTTCGTAAGTCCAAGAAACATCGTCAAAACAAACACGGTATAAAACTAACACATTCCATCATCTCGTCTAACATCTCGACTAACACGTTCCATCGTGCTGATGGTTGAACGATTCATGTTAAACTCCATGAGATGAGAACAGGGAGAAACCTTGAGAGGAACCAGATTTAACAGGGAACCCATCCTCATTAAAGAGGATAAGATATCAGATAGGTATACTGTAGAAGGGATTGATTCGTGATCACGTCGTGTGCTATTAGGTTGGAGGTTCAGTCCAACCGGAGAGGTGTTCAAGTTAATATGGAGTCCACTTCTGTTATTGCAGGCTAACAGGAGTGGACTGCAGAAATAAGTCATCAGAGATAAAGTGTCTGCCTCAGCCGAGTCCAAGACCATTTGATTAGATGAAGGCTTAGAGTCTGTCAACAACGGTTTAAATAAATAAATAAATAAATAAATAAGGATACTGTCCTGATAAAGATTAACTTGTACCAGAAAAGATGTAAAGAGAAGAGTATGGATAAAGAAAGGAACTGCTTTCTGGTTTGTGGTGATGTTAATTTGTCACTTTTATGGGTACTGGGACAACTTTCGTATTAGGTTGAAAGTCAAAATGTCTTAGATGAAATGGAGTTGAAACAACGTGAACGCATGCACCGAATACAATGCTGCAAAAACAACTTCAAAACAATATTAATACCAAACAGATGGCCTGAGTGGGACTTGAACTCTGGTTCTGTGGCACTTACCACTGGACCACTAGAGGGCATGCTGTTGATGCTAGTAAATGCACATACAGTACATAACAATGAGCAGCACAAAAAAATATGCTACGGTATAAAAATTTGGGATATTTCTGAAGGGAAGTAAAGCAGAGAAGTAACATTATAACACTAAGAGATGTGTCACATGAGAAGCTCTGAACCCTGTTAAAAACTTAAATGCTCCGAATCGAGGTTACAATTTCGTTGTTTCGTGGTTGTATTTGAAACATTGTGTTCAACGTTATCTCAACGTCATTTTATCATCTCAAAGTCATTTAAACTGTTAAAAAAAGTCATAGAAAGTCGTTCCAAACAAATTAAAACGCTGATCCAGGGTTCCTGCTGGGCCATGGCATGGAGGTGTACAGCGAGCAGTGGGACCAGGGGCAGGGTGGTTAAAACTGGAAGGCTGTGGGTTCCATTCCCATTCCATTCCACCAAGCTGCCACTTGGCCGAGGCAATCACTGTTCAACTGTTCGGATGTAAAATGCGATGAATGTAAGATGCTCTGCATGAAGATATCTGTTAAGTTTTCATTGATGTAAACATACAGTACTGATGATGTGGTGCCATGTTCCATGTGGTAGTGCCATATTGCTTGTTTTTTTATGTAAAGTCAAGTAATCGTTGCGGGTTTCAATATTAGGCAACACTGCTCAAAAAAATTAATGGAACACTTAAACAACACAATGTAACTCCAAGTCAATCACACTTCTGTGAAATCAAACTGCCCACTTAGGAAGCAACACTGATTGACAATCAATTTCACATGCTGTTGTGCAAATGGAATAGACAACAGGTGGAAATTATAGGCAATAAGCAAGACACCTCCAATAAAGGAGTGGTTCTGCAGGTGGTAACCACAGACCACCTCTTAGTTCCTAGTTGCTTTCTGATGTTTTGGTCACTTTTGAATGCTCGCGGCACTTTCACTCTAGTGGTAGCATGAGACGGAGTCTACAACCCACACAGGTGGCTCAGGTAGTGCAGCTCATCCAGGATGGCATATCAATGCGAGCTGTGGCAAGAAGGTTTCTTGTGTCTGTCAGCGTAGTGTCCAGAGCATGGAGCCAGTACATCAGGAGACGTGGAGGAGGCCTTAGGAGGGCAACAACCCAGCATCAGGACAGCTACCTCTGCCTTTGTGCAAGGAGGAACAGGAGGAGCACCGCCAGAGCCCTGCAAAATGACCTCCAGCAGGCCACAAATGTGCATGTGTCTGCCCAAACAGTCAGAAACACACTCCATGAGGGTGGTATGAAGGCCTGACGTCCACAGGTGGGGGTTGTGCTTACAGCCCAACACCGTGCAGGACGTTTGGCATTTGCCAGAGAACACCAAGATTGGCAAATTCGCCAATGGCGCCCTGTGCTCTTCATAGATGAGAGCAGGTTCACACTGAGCACGTGACAGACGTAACAGAGTCTGAAGACACCCTGGAGAATGTTCTGCTGCGTGCAAAATCGTCCAGCATGACCGGTTTGGCAGTAATGGTGTGGAGTGGCATTTCCTTGGAGGGCCTCACAGCCCTCCATGTGCTCGCCAGAGGTAGCCTGACTGCCATTAGGTACCGAGATGAGATTCTCAGATCCCTTGTGACACCATATGCCATTACCGTTGGCCTTGGCTTCCTCCTAATGCAAGACAATGCTACCTCATGTGGCTGGAACGTGTCAGCAATTCCTGCAAGACGAAGGCATTGATGCTATGGACTGGCCCGCCCTTTCCCCAGACCTGAATCCAATTGAGCACATCTGGGACATCATGTTTCATTCCATTCACCAACGCCACGTTGCACCACAGACTGTCCAGGAGTTACTGGACGCTTTAGACCAGGTCTGGGAGAGATCCCTCAGGAGACCATCCGCCACCTCATCAGGCACATGCCCAGGCGTTGTAGGGAGGTCATACAGGCATGTAGAGGCCACACACACTACTGAGCCTCATTTTGACTTGTTTTAAGGACATTACATCGAAGTTGGATCAGCCTGTAGTGTGTTTTTCCACTTTTCCACTTTTGAGTGTGACTCCAAATCCAGACCTCCATGGGTTAATAAATTTGATTTCCATTGATCATTTTTTGTGTGATTTTTTTTGATTAAATACTTGAACTATGAAAACAAGAAAGTATTTAATAAGAACATTTCATTCATTCAGATCAAGGATGTGTTATTTTTGTGTTCCCTTTATTTTTTTGAGCAGTGTAGAACAACAATGATGCCAAAAAGAAAAAAAACATGTAGAAAATATTAACTGTTATGATTTAATAGCATGTAGATCCACCTTTAGCAGCAATAACTTGAAGTAATCGTTTCCTGTATGACTTTATAAGTCTCTCATGTTGTTTTGGTCCGTTCTTTTCAGTTCATTGAGGTTTTTTGGGTATTCTCTTATGCACAGCTCTCTTAAGGTTTCTACAGCATTCCAGCTGGGTTGAGGTCTGGACTTTGGACTAGGCCATTCCAAATCCTTGATTATTTTATTTTTCAGACATTCTAATGTAGATTTGCTGGTGTGCTTCGGAGCATTGTCCTGTTCCATGACCCAGTTCCGACCGAGTTTTAGCTGTCACAATGGAGTCACATTTGCCTCTAAAATATTCTGGGTGACGAGGTCCGGCGGCTGCAAAAAACAAGCCAAAATCATCACCCCTCCACTGTCGTGTCTGACAGTGGGTGTGACAGAGGTGTCTCTGGAGAAATGCTGTTTGGTTTTCTTACGCCCAACTTGGCTCTGGATATTAAGGCCAAACAACTCCACTTTGGTCTAGACATCATCGTTCCAGACGTGTTATGGTTTGACCAATGTTTTTTTTTTTTTTGTGAACCTCAGTAGTGCTTCCATGTTCTTTTAAGAAGAAGATGTTTCTCCTGCCAATCCTTCCAAGCAATCTGAACTTGTTCGGTCTTCTTCTAATTGTGCCACCACAGACTTTAACTTCTGAGTACCTGAGTAGCTCTTTTTTGTTTTGTTTTTGTTTTTTTTTATTGTCGTTACATTTCTTTGAGCCTTGGACAATCTGACCTTGGAGTGAATGTGCTGGGACGTACACTCCTGGGAAGACTGGCAACCCGTCTTGAATGCTTTTCAAGCACGCTGTGACTAATCTTTTTCACTGTAGAACGTTAAACTCCAAATTGTTTGGAAATGGTTTTCATAATCCTTTCCAGATTTGATGTGCAGTAACAATTGCTTCTTTAAAACCATCGCTTATGGGTTTTTTTTTCCCTCATGGCTTTGTGTTAACACACACCAGAATGCTCCAGAACAGCAACCTGCCAAAACCTTTGCTTTTATAGACGGTCTGCACACCTGCTGATGATCAATTAATCAAGGGCTGATGATAAGCAACATCTGGCTGCAACTTAGCCTCTTACATCTTGTGGAAGCATTAAGGGGGTACTTGGTATTGCCTGCATGTTTTTTTTTCCTTTTTGTCTTCAGTTTTGTAAAATACATAATGGCAAGGTAATAACTGTTTTTATTGTTTGTTTTAAGGTTGTATTTATCTAATACTGAGGCCAGCTACGATCACATGATTTTATTATGTTTTTATAGATAATTTTTATAATTGTATTAATAGTATGTAAAAGAACACTAACCTTTGAACATGACTGTCTCATGTCTGGTGGACGATCTGCTTCAAAAACTCATTATAATTATATAGATGGACTGTGACTCGAAATCCTTTCAGGTCTAAAGTTCTGCAATACACCAGTTGATCTCCTGATCTAAATAAAACTAAACCGGGCCTTTAAATCAAGCAAGCCCATGAAAGACACGGTGCCGTGTGATGTTTATGGGTTTCAGTCTATAGGCAGACTACACATGATTTAAAACCATGCGTTTATCTTGATTCATGAAATTAGTTCCTTAAAGCTCTGCCGCATTTTGAGCTCCATTTGATTTCATCTCAAACATACTGTGGTGCAAAAACCAATGAATGGTTTTTAAAAAAAACTTTGCACATGATGTTGTGTGCCGGTCCGAGGATCTTGGGCTACTGCTTCCTCCACCCGTGTGAGCCTCGCTCTCAGGAAAAAGACACTGACGTGAATGGAAAGTCATGAAAATCGAACTGAAAATGAAAAAAATTATAATGAAAAAAAAAAATCAAACCGCATCGGGACTCAGTAATCCTGAGAAGCTAGAAAGTAGCTCATTTCTGAACAATCCTGCTTCTTCAGTGATTGTGTTTTTTTTTTTTCCCTTTCCTGTCGACCCTCCAAATCTGAACACACACATAGACACACATTTATATACATTCCACAGTGTGCAGCAGATTCACTCAATTTGTTTTCAATGTGCTTTTGTGTGTGGAACAGAAATGCAGGGAAATGCGCCAAGCTCATAAACAATAACAAAAACCAGCTGCAGGGCTGACATGCAGAGTGAAAGTGTGTGTGTGTGTGTGTGTGTGTGTGTGTGTGTGTGTGTGTGTGTGTGTGTGGTGTTGCCTTTACTTTGAGAGGTACAATAATATAGCCGGAGGTGATCCGAAAAATCCTCTGTCATCACACACTGTCTGTCCTTCTGCCCCGAGAATGTCTCCGCTAGACTTTGGTTTCTCTCGCTCTCTCTCTCTCTCAGGTTATATTTTCCATCCCCTTTCTTCCCCCTTCTTACAGAGAGAGAGAGGGGGGGGAGGAATTCTCTGCGTGTTTGTTTTGGAAATACATCGCCCTGCAGGGACCGCAACGTGAAAGTGTGTGTGCGTGTGCGAGAGACAGAGAGAGAAAAAGACAGAGAGAGAGAGACAGACACACACATACACACAGGAGCTGAGGTGGTTTGATGTCTCAGAAGAAAAGAATGTCTTTCTGTGATGCTTTACCAAACCCCTAAACCTGATGACCTTCCTAACGTTACCGAGTTGTCTCACACACACACACACACACACACTTAGTCATATAGGCATGTCAGAGATCTCTCCTTCGCCTCACTGTTCCTCTTTCCCTGGCTGCTGGTTTGCACACGCTAGCTTCGCTCTTACACTCAGTTGCATCATTACCGCTTTGCAGTTTTGGCTTATTTTCAGGCCAAAAGACTTGTTGCTAAGAAACCAGCTCTTTCCTGGCGACTGGAAAAAAAATAAGCTACGTACTATCGAATCGCAGGCTCGCGTACTAAACAGTACGTCGAAGCGATACGCCGCCTCACCATCTTACCAGAAGAGTGCGTACATAGAATGTCAGCTTATTACACAACACTACACTTCCGCCATCTCACCTTGCTGTGCATCCCTAAATACTTACTAACATTTAGTTACTAACATACTAAATAGTATGTCCGCTACGGTATATTATAATAATAATAATAATAATAGGAAGAAGAAGAATAGGTGGTGTAGTACAGTGTTGTGCAAAAGTCTCGAAATGGTTGACGTCAACAAGCTGCAAAGAGCCCAAAGACACAAATGAAAAATTGCTTGTTTTTTTTTTCCTCAGCAACATCCTCAGCAGTGACCTCTTTTCCCCTCTCGTCTGTTCCAGCCGCTCAGCGTTCATCATCATCAGCAGTATACTAATCACGGGCCTGATCATCTGTCATCATCTGCACCTTTTCTTCACTGGATCATACCTTACAGAAAGATTTTTTTTTATATTTGAATGATTCATAGGTCCTGACGGGACTGAAATTGAGAGACAAAATGATCCTTTGGGAAGTCTAGAGAATTGTTCCTGAAGAGTATTGTAAAATATAAGAAAGTCTTTGGAAGAAAATATAAAGAAATAATCTGCAGAAGAGTTGCAGAGTACTGTGTACATTAGGAAAGAGATGCTCCAGATCCCCGCGGATCCCAAACAAATCTGATAGCAGATTAGGGATCTAGCTAAATATGTACGAATTCAAACTGACGGCTCTTGATCGCTCTTACCGTTGTATCGCCTACGCGGAAGCGTTGAAAACCTACGACGTCCTCACAAGTCATCTGCTAGAAAGCAGCCGGAACTTAATATGTTTACGAACTTTCGTGATTTGACCTACGATTCTTCACAATTTTGCTTTGAACTATCAAGACTTGACAGGAACTGCTATGATTTCTCTCAAACCCCCCTGCAGTGTCAAATTAAGACTTGCTAGGGTTGCTGTTGTTCCTGGATCATTCATGTGCACCTGAGTGCAAAAATATTATCAATATTAAAACAAAAAAAAAAAAAACGTATGGAAAATCATGTAGCTTTTGAACGCATGCCTAATGCAACGATGGTATTGAGGGTTCACTCTTTCTGCGCTTGTGCATACCAAATGGCACCATGTGTCTCTGCCTTAGAGCCCCACACATAAATCCATGCAACTACTGTCAACTTGTAGGTTGATGCTTTAGTTTGAAACTTTTTTTATTACTATTTTAATATTGCTTTGTACATGTCTTATGGATTGACATATAATGTTACGCGACCTGTCAGACCGTGCTACCAGTCTTAAACCTATAGGGATCATATTCTGATACCATGCTGAAAAATGCTACGTTATATAAAACTATATTGTCTTGATTGTAAACTATGAGCAGAAAATATTGATTCAGTAGCACAGGCCGCAAGATATGACTAGACATTTTTGCCTACAGCATGATAGCGACAGGGATGATAAGGTAGGAAAAAATAAAGGGAACTGCGTAGTGTGTACTACGAAGCTCAGCTTATTACATAACACTACACTTGCTTAGAGTTCGCCACCTCACCTCACTGTGCATTCCATAATACTTCATCTTCATTACTAACATACTAAATAGCATGTCTGCTACGGTATACGATAATAATAAGATGAAGAATAGATGTGTACTACTGTGTTATAACGTACTTTCATATCCAGGCAGGTTGAAGTGCTTCACTGATTTACTGTGCTGTGCACAAGTCTCAAACTCCACCTTATTTCTTCAAAATGTTAAATTATAAAACTGGAAAGAGCCCAAGGACACGAGTTAAAAATTGCTTGTTTATTTTGACATCCTCAGCAGCGACCTCATTTCCCCTCTCGTCTGTTCCAACCACTCAGCGTTCATCATCATACTAATCACCGTCCTGATCATCTGTCATTATCTGCACCTGTTTCTCACTGCTTCATGCCTTACGTTAGATTTTTTTGTTTTTTTATGCTCAATTGGTTCATAGATCACTGTGACAATTTCTTTCAAACGCCTTGCAATGTCAAATGAAGACTTGCTCAGTTTTTGTTGTTGTTCCCTCACTGTTCAAAGGCTGTCAGCTCACCTGTAAACAATGACCAGGATATTCAGCATAACCTTAAAGCAGAGTTCTTAAAGCGGAAATTCTCATTTCTGTTAAAAAATAATGTAAATGCAGATAATCTGTTCCACCTACCCAAAAATATCAAGTTAAGCCTTTATTTGTCAGGTGTACATTACCGCACAGTGAAATGATTCCTTCGCATATCCCAGCATAGTTGGGGTCAGAGCACAGGGACAGACGTAATACGGCGCCCCTAGAGCAGACAGGGTTAAGGGCCTTGTAAGGGCTTCACAATGACAACCTGGTGGAGCTGGGACTCAAAGCCCTTAACCATCTGAGCCACCACTAACCCCTATCAGCAGGGCATATATATTACAAACATTACAAAAAAATCACATAGCTTTTGAACGCATGCCAAAGGCAACATTGGTATTGTGGGTCTTTTGAAACAGCTTTTCCTGACTGGAAACGAGTTTTGCACGGCTCCCGGACATACACGCGACTTAGCTGGCGTTCTATAAATTCGTCCTATCCAAGCTTACCACGCTTGTGCACACCAAAAAGCACTATGTTTCTTTTGGGCCCCACCCAAAAGGTTCAACCTTTTGACTATTCACATAATCTAACAACTACTTGTGGCTTGATGCTTTAGTTTTTTTGTGACATGTGATTGCTTTTTATGTGACATATAATGATAAAACAACCTGTCCGACGATGCAACCAGTATTAAACCTACAGATTATAGGGGTTATATTTTGAAAACGTTAAATGTGTGTCAGAAAATGCTACCTTAGATAATATTGTAATAATAGTTTTTAATTTTAAACTAGAAGCAGGAAATACTGATTTGGTAGAAGATAAGACGACACATTTGTTTCCAACAGCACAAAATTCTGACGGGGAAAAATGACATTCTGTTGACAAAAATGCTTCGTATGTCGATGCAAAATTTTAATTCTTAAAGTAAAGGAGGGAATTCGTATCCCAAGGTTCCGCTCTAGCTGTTTTTGGATGCCTGCTTGCGGACGTTATTACTTTTTTAAATGAAAATTTCAACCCAAATCTCAGGAAATCTAACGGAAAAGCAAGGACTTAGCAAATAGTCTGGATTCGAACCTTCTGGAACATTTCATTGGTTGATGATGAGAATAGTACATCCTGATGTCATGCTAACGAACAGGCTAATGAAAGATCCTTAGATCGTAGCCGCGTTCGTTCGCGCGCCACCGACGGTTACAATTTAAATACAATGTAACTCGAACAGCGTAACTGTTACACCTGTAGCTGTCTCGCGCGCGACAGGAGATGCATCACGCGCACACCGAAAGCTAAAGCTGACATATAACACTGCTAGCTAAGAGAGCTTCGGGGATTGAGCCTCAATGTCAGGCAGCTGGACAGATGTTTCTCTAATTAAAAAAAAAAAAAAACATTCTGATGTGCTTCGTGTGAGATTGTAACCTACCTTTTACGATTTTTGTTTTGTTTTGTTTGTTTTTGTACCTTTGTGGATGGGTTTAGTCGGTCAGGTCGCTCCGTTGTTTTCCCTCTACAGGATTTGGGACACTTGGTGATGATGATGATGATGATGATGGTAATTCCTTCTGGAAGAAAAACTAAAAAGAAAAAAAACCCAGAAATAAAAGAGTAAATCAATTAAAAATCTTAAAAATGAATTATGTCTTCTCGGACACTTGTAGCCTTCTGTTAGTTAATTAGAACTTGTCTAATTTCGTCTGATTTAAAGTAAAAAAAAATCTAGTTTTACAAAAAGAATTTAAAAAACAGCTTCGGTTTTCTAGAATAACGGAGTAGCATCGCTCGTGCACGACGCCTGTCAAGTGTTTGCGTGTGCGTGCGTGTGTGCGTGCTCCCTCGCTCTCTCTCTCTCTTTCTCGCGTGCGGCTGCTGTCTGGCTCTCCTCCCTCCGCGCGCCCTGGACACGTGACCACTGGAGAGCCAACGGTTAACGCTGAACGCAGGCAGTGTCCCAAATCACTCCATATAACACCACATAGTGCGCGCAGATCCGGAAACGCCATTGTATTCAATCCCTAAGTAAGTGCACCTAAATAGGTGATAAGGAGCTGTTTGAGATACAGCCAGCTGCGCGTCGTATTGCTGATGCTAAACGCAATATTCCACATTAAATTAAAATAAAAGAACAATACAGTAGTCTACAAAAAATGAGATAACTTGGACTTTCATATTTTTAAGAGGAAATATGTATATGATTATTATATGAAGTACTCATTTCTTTTATTGAAAAAAAAACTTCAAATTGTCCACGCGCGCCACCTGGTGGCTGTTCAATTCGAAACGCTTTCTACAGTCTAAAGAAACTAGTCAACCAATCAGAGCTTTTCTACGGTGACATCAGGTGACCAAATATGGTTATTTTATGTTCTTCAAAGAATTGAATTTGTTTATATTTAATACACAAGTTATATTTTAAATCTTTTTCAATGAAATCAGAATCAGGGGCAGCACAGTGGCGAAGGGGTTAGCTCTGTCGCTTCGTACCTCCAGGATCTGGGTTCTGTTCCTGCCCTGAATCTGTGGGTTTCCAAAAAAAAACAAAAAAAAAACTTTATTATAACATAAATACTGAACAAATACACAGTCACTAGAATACAAAGAGCAAATCAACAGAAAGGTGCACTAAACTCTATTATATTTTCTAAATTACAGATCAGTTTCTAAACTGAACATGACTGTACAACATGACATTTTGCCAAATCTCGTGATTTGCGGCTCCCCCAGTCATTTTGCCCGGAGGAAACCCACCAAGAACAGGCAGAACATGCAAACTCCACACACACAGACCAGAGGCGGTAATCGAACTCCGACTCTGAAGGAGCGAGGCGACAGGGCTAACCACTAAGCCACCATGTCTTAACCGTGACATACGAAGTTTGTCCATAGTGTATCCAAGCATCGTTAATATAATGACAACGGTTTACTGTGTAACCTGGCAGCCAAGGATAGTGGACTGGAATGCACATGCATGAACAATGACGAATTCACTCTACTAGTCATTAGTTGAGCAGGCATGTGTACTGCGTGGCCATCGCATACAAAATGAATGAGCGAGTAGAGCAACAAATCTGCTTCAAATTTAGCGTTAAGCTTGAACATTCCTTCATACAAACTATTCGGATGATTCAGAAGGCCTTCGGGGACGACGCGATGAGTGCAACCAATCACCCGGGTGACTCAGCGCCCCGCTACGGCCCAGATTTGGTGCCATGAGCCTTCTGGCTTTTCCTAAAACTAAAATCACCTTTGAAAGGGAAGAGATTTGAGACCGGCGATGAGGTTCTGGAAAATACGACGGGGAAGCTGATCCCAAGGTGCCTACTCTGAAGGGGTGTCATTGTCCAACGTACAACGTCTCTTGTAGGTTCTTCAATAAATGTCTATATTTTTCATATTACATGGCCTCCCCAGAAAGAAGTCATATAGCACTGTGTGACTCTTCCCCATGCAGATTAAGAATACATTTACATCTAAATCAGTATCCTGATATATATTTTTAATCTCTGTTATATTTAGCCTTTTATTCTTCCATGAACTGCCCTGAAACGGTGCACTTGAGATGGTTCACCAAAAGTCATGATTAAGTCTCTAATGTTGTCATCAATGTTAATGATGTCTGTTCTTGTTGTTGATCTTTCAGCTGCTCCCATGGAGGGGTCACCACAGTGGACCATGCGATCCGTACAACAATGTGGCACAGGTTCTATGCCGGGTGCCCTTCCTAACACAACCCTCCCATTTTATCCGAGCTTATGACTGGCACTGCATCCAGTGGCCGAGGTTTGGGCATTGAATGGGATTTGAACTAGCACTAGTGCCCGACTCTAATGATCAATAAAGATTTGTATTTTTATTTTCATGGGGTGAAGACATTTATTGAATGACTGACATAAGACAACTGGAGCTTCTTGAACACAATGCAGTCCATCATGTCCAACACAAGTCATCCACTGTGTGGAGATTTTGCCACTCAAAAAAGAATGGCCAGTGTCAGCCTTCTATCACAGACTCAGGAAATCCTTTGTTCCCAGGGTCATACGCTGTTTTAACACCTCTTTATGGTCCCTGGGGACGTGATTGGGAATCATGGTTGTTATCGTTCCTTAAGCTCTACTCATCCTCGCTTATGCATGTATTTGTTCACAGTTATATTTATCTACTCATCATGTACCCTTATCTGCATTTACTCTCATTACCTCAGTCTTGCACCACTCACTTTTTGCACTGCTGTCACTTTTAATTGCTGTAACTCAGTTGCGCATCTGAATTCGCTCTATTCTGTCCACTACATATTAATCTCATTATTTACATATATTTATATACATTTTAGTCTCTGTATTTATTATATATATTTACAGTATGTCACAAAAGTGAATACATCCCTCACATCTCTGCAAATATTTCATTATATCTGCACTCATGCAGCCCCAGACCATGACACTCCTACTACCATGTTTGACGGTAGGCAAGACACATTTGTCTTTGTCCTCCTCATCTGGTTGCCACCACACACGCTTGACACCATCTGAACCAAATAGGTTCATCTTGGTCTCATCAGACCACAGGACATGGTTCCAGTAATCCTGGTCCTTAGTTTGCATGTCTGCAGCAAATTGTTTGCGAGCTTTCTTGTGCATCATCTTTAGAAGAGGCTTCCTTCTAGGACGACAACCATGC
>JAAGKR010001909.1:68456-109284 GCA_011419295.1 Clarias macrocephalus
AGACCACAGGACATGGTTCCAGTAATCCTGGTCCTTAGTTTGCATGTCTGCAGCAAATTGTTTGCGAGCTTTCTTGTGCATCATCTTTAGAAGAGGCTTCCTTCTAGGACGACAACCATGCAGAGCAATTTAATGCAGTGTGCGGCGTACGGTCTGAGAACTGACAGACTGACCTCCCATCCCTTCAATCTCTGCAGCACTGCTGGACGCTAAAACTCATCCGTCTGTTTTCCAAAGCCAATCTTTGGATCTGATGCTGAGAACGTGCACTCGGCTTCTTTGGCCGACCATGGCGAGGCCTGTTCTGAGAAGAACCTGTCCTCTTAAAGCGCTGGATGGTCTTGGCAGAGTGTTGGCTGTATCTTCTTATAGCCTCGGCCATCATTATGTAAAGCAACAATTTGTTTTTTCAGGTCTTCTGAGAGTTGTTTGCCATGAGGTGACATGTTGAACTTTCAGTGGCCAGGTTGAGAGAGTGGAAGAGCTTTTATACCAAATTTAACTCACCTGGTGACACCTGAGACAGTGTAACAGTGAGTCACATGACAAAGGGGAAGGAAAATGACTAATTGGAGAGTATCACGGCGTTGCTGATTGGTTGGTGCACGGTCATTGAGATGACGTTTTTCAGTGAGGCCCTTCGGTGAGGCCCTTCGGTGAGGCGTTGGTTGCCTGGTTACCGATGGCAGCGCTCTGGAACTTCTTCGGAGGGTTTCTTCACTGCAGGACTTTGGAGTTCTGGCACAAAGTCTCATTGAGAGTACTTGAAGAGCCGATGATGCCCACAGAGGCGGTGTAGTGTCTGCAAGGGCGGAAGGTACGTTTGTAGCTTTGTATGTTCTCTGTTCTGGGGCCCAGAGGAAACGCATTCTGGGGGGTCAGCAACTGCCGGGGGGTTGTGAAACTTCCCTATTCAAGGGATGTGTGCTGATCTACACCGTTTGAGTGAAGATGTGAAATGCTTCTCTCTTTTGCAAGCAAGTTGCTTTGCAGATTTAAACCATCTTTCCTTAGTTGCCGATGTCGTGAACTGTCTCTTCCTCGTTCAACGGCTGGCTGATTTGCGCTATTTGATCTGGCCTTCTAGTCCCTACAGTAGGTAGGTAGGTACTTTATTGATCCAGAAGGTAATTTCAGTCTAGACTGATATCTATCTATATATCTACTGTATCTATCTAGCTGTCTGTCTACATAAAACCCCTTAACTGAATCCGGGGTTAAATACAATAATTTCAATTAGATGTCCTACATATGTTCCAGGTTATTTGTCGAATTAAAGATAATTCAACTATTGCACTTTCAAAAACATTTTATTGTAATTGTAGAACGTCAATATTTCGTATTTTATAAACTACTGTATTTACCTAACAGCGGACTTTTTATTGAACACCACTGCTCACAACTTCTAATTCTTCTAATACCATAATATGAAAGTTAATACTAACTTTAGTTGCTATTCTGATCTCTCAGCATGTTGGTTATTTCAGGGTTCTCTGGTTTCCTTCCACCTCCAAAAAAAACTTCAGATTGATGCATTGGCTTCTCTGAACCGCCTTTATACAGTATGTGCAAGGTGCCCTGACATTCCACCCAGAGTGCATTTCTTCCAGTGTCCCCCAGAACAGGCTTTGAATTTTACTGTGGCACAGACCAGAAAAAATGGATCTGCTCAAAGCAAGCGAAGTCAGATTGGACACAGTTTTGGGTGTGTTCTTTGCTCCGTTATCATGGCTAGTTGAATCAAGAGCCATAGAGTAAATGAGATATGAAGTAATGAAACCCTTTTGAATAATGTTTAAAAGTCTATGTCTCAACCTTTCACTATAATTTGACCTCAATATTAGGAACAAAATGGACCCATAAAACAGGCCTGTTAATGGGATTTGTTCCCCGTGTCAGATTTCCTCTCTGACATCTCTATCTCTCTTTCACCTTTCTGCCAGCTCTTCGACTGGCCCAAGCAGCTGCTGTCAATCAGAGCAGCTGTCATATTTGTGCCCCACCCCCATGTTCCCTAAATGCCCTCTGCCCTTCTGAGGGAGTATATATAGCTTGCAGGAGAGGCTTGTCACCCCTGGCAGTCGAAAAAAAAAATGAAGCTCGTGCTGTCCTGCCTGTTCGCCCTGCTGGCCCTCACCATCGCCGGTAAGAACATCGCGCTCTCTGTTCGGTGTGAATAACAGACATTATATATGGAGATACTTAGAAAAAAATGTATACAGCCGATGCTTGAAATATGCAAGGAGCGGAAACACTGTATTTAAAGAATAGAAGGGAAAGGATGACCATGTGATCTTGTGGTGCTTGTGCTTGCTGTGCAGTAACAGCTGATTCACATCGGATTCGTAAACAATAGTAACCAGTTTTCCACCATAGTAAAGTCTTCAGGACAGAGGAAGACTTCTTGTGTTCTTGTGCTTCTTGTTTTCTGAGAGGCTTGAGAGGGAAGAACCGTAGTTGTTATAGCTTAAGTGTTAATAGTAGATGGATGGATGGATGGATGGATGGATGGATAGATACTTTATTGATCCCACAGGAACGTCCAGATCAGTTCCACAACATTAAATGTAACAATAACATACAGTACTAGTCAAAAGTTTGGATTTCTTTTTAATATTTTCAATATTCTCGATATTATTCTCAATAATATTCTGGATTTTTTTCAAAACTATAAAAAAAAAACACACATTAGGCATTAGGTAATTAAGTAACAGTGCATTTGCAAAACCTATCGAGCACCATGATGAAACTGTCTCTCATTCAGCATCATTTTACAATGTAGAAAGAAATCAAAATCAGGAAAGACCATAGGATTGGAAGGGGGGTCCAAACTTTTTGACTGGTCCCATATAAAACATCCAAATTGTGTTTCTTTCATAAATAAATTAATAAAGATGTAATCATCAATAAATTGCTGTATTACTTATGAAAGGATTAAAACACTCCAAGAAGTTGTTTTTTTGGACAATTTACCGAACAAAAACACTTTTAAAGGTATCTTGAAAGATCATTCACATGTAACCGGCCCTATCACTCACATTTACAATAATCCTCATGAACATATTAAAAGGATCAAGAGCGCTGTGTCGAGTGTAGGCGAATGTCAGACGGCTCATGTTCAACTTGACAAACTTTCCCTCTTGCCTGCCAATTTGCACACGGGTAGATTTTTATACGCTAAACGTACTGATTTCATTTCCACCATACCTACAGTATGCATCCGATTCATTTTTTAAGCCACAATTATTCACTCAGACTCACTTGTTATTTTTCGTGTACACTCTGCCATCCAAGCTAACAAGCTTATTTTCATCTCAGCAGCTAATGACAACTGAAATTGTGATTTATTTTATTTATTTTATAAAAGTAGAAATAATTGTTAGCTTGAATAGCAGCTTGCCGATGCTAAGCATGGCTAGTTGTTTGAGGTGTCTGTGAAACCGACTACAGACAAAGATTTCTATACAATTTTTATTCTGCGATATTACAGCTTGATTAGCAAAGTTTTAGCTAAGTTAGCTAACTAACTAAGGCTGTTTCATTCACACACAAAGTAGAAGTAAGATGTTTTACTTGCACTTACACTTCAAAATAAGATGCTTACTTAGTGAATTAAGTTTGAAAATCTATGCGCTAACTTAGCATTAGCAACAGAATCTTAGAACTAGCAGGCATGATAACTAGCAGGAACCTGATTATGCAACCCAACATGCAAACATACATATACCAGAATGTTTTAATTGTTTTAGTAGTAAACCCTCACAGCTGAGCCTTTGATGTTTATATGATTTTTTGTACATTTATTTTACAATTTTCGTTTTACAAGAAAAATCTCAGCTTAACTTCCTGGAACAATCTCAGCGCCAGCAAGCGCAAACTTGCACACATAAATCATCACATCCTCTCCTCAAAAGTCAAAACATCTTTGTAACCTAAACTTTTTGAAAATAGCAAAAATAGGTCTGTATTTATTAATATAAATTAAAAGTTAAGTAAGGCAAACTGGGACAAGAGTATAGCTTGACTTCATTTTTTTAAGATGCAAACATAAATAGCTTTTTTTATCAATTTGACAGACAGTTTGAGATGTACAGTATACGCTTGTGCCCCACCAAAAAAAAAAAAGAGTAGCACACATGCTCCCATAGTGCAACCTGGTGCCATCTCTTCTCGAGGCAAGTGACTCACGAACACGCACATGTCCGTCCACAGAACTTAAAAGAAAATGTGACTCATCAGACCAGACCAGATCAGATCAACATCTATAATTGCTCCATGGTCCAGTGTGTTCTGACACACATATTGTAGGAGCTTTTGGTGGAGGATACCGGTCAGCAGGTACTCTGCCCTGGACACATCAAGCTGCGATACTGTACATGGTGTCACCATGGTGACCAGACATCGCTCCTCACACTCATTAGTGAGCCTTGGGCGTTCAGTCACCGGTTCACTGGTTGTCCTTTCCTTTGATAACTTTTGGTAGGTACTAACCAATGCAAACTGGAAACGCCTCACGAGACCTGCTGTTTTTGAGATACTCTGACCCAGTCATCTAGCCATCGTAGTATGGAGCATTGTGAAAGTCCTTGCGCTTGCTCATTTTACCAGCTTTCAACGTGTCAACTCAATGATCACTTGCTGCCTAATATATCTCCTGACAGGTGTCACTGTGATCAATATTATTCACTTCACCTGACAGTGGGTTAAATGTTATGGCTGAGTTGATGTGCAAAAAACATCAAAGTGATGTTTCATCATTTATGAACTATCATACATTCAACGTAAGTTTCTTAATAGTATCTTAATCATGTGCAATCCATGCTTGAAGCTAAATGGCTAATGACGGCCTGGGAACCATTGAAATTTACTTACAGATTGTCTACACCGGAGAACAATGAATTTCAGTTAGATCAGGCTTACGCTTTGAAAGGGGTTGGTGCACAACATGTAGCTTGCATAATGCTAAAATGGATCCTACTCACATACCCAGTATACCCAGTATACATATTATTATAATTGAATATAGTGGATTAGTCATAAGGAGGAAGAAATCCCAGTAATTTCTAACTAGGAGTTAACATAAGGATCACTCAGGTCACTCGAAAATGTTACATTCCCTTTAGAAATATTAGACATGATGTTCCAAAAGTTTGCGCATATCTGACCTGTTTTTTGACCTCTCACCCCTTCAGGAGGTGAATGTGTCAGCTCAGCTATAACGGTTACAGTCTGTCCTTCAGGGGGAAAACATGACGTAGCATGGCCATCCCTTAAACATACATCTCACACATTTCTACTCTCGAAAAGACCTCCCCATGACACACACACACACACACACACACACACCGTCCACCGTCTGTGCAGCTGCCATCACTTCAGCACTGTTTATTTCCGTCTCGCTGACCTTCTAGGGACATTCTTTACAGGAACAGTAGAGCTAGGGCTGCTACAGTAGGGGCCTGTTTTAGCACTTGGGGGTTTTCCCAATACACACACGTCGCTATTTCTGACATTTTTCGTTCTCAACCTTAGCAAAAATTGGCTCCATTTTAAGGGCTTCAATTTTTTCCAACCTTCATAAACCGCATTGCGGTCACTGAGGCGTTCCTTTCTGTTCCTTCTTGCAGTGGGATCAGAAGTATAACATTCAAATATCTACAGTATGTACATATGAGGTTTGTTAATCCAGTGCAATTTTTGAATTGAAATTGACGCCAGTTTGCATACATTAGACTGACATAAGCCCAATATTGTGTTCATGTGGATAATGGGAATAAATTATGAGTATAGTGTTTCTTTCAACAAATAATGACCGCTTTGCATAAAAAAAAAATCCTTATTTTTAAAATTCTGATTCTTTGGTGTCTACTAGATTCCAAATAGGGGCAGGGGTAGTGTAGTGGTTAATAACTGCTGATTGGAAGATCTCCAGTTTGAGTGCCATTGAACTGTCACTGTTGGGCCCTTGAGTAATGTCCTTCACCCTCAACTGCTCAGATACAATCTGGCATTAAGCTGGCAACCCAGTTTAAACTCACCTTCCCATCATTAGCACCATCAGTCCCTCCTAACCACGGTAACCAAAAATATGCGGTGTCCATAAATCCATGCTCTTTCCAGTGACTTTTTTATCATTTGTGTTTTATTGCACATTATTTGAATGGTTAATTTAATAATTGACTAGTGGCTTGACAGATGACGCTACATCAACGTGTCAGAAAGTGCTACCAGTGTTAAAGTGCTACAGATGGGCCTCTGAGTGGCGCAGTGGTAAAAACACTCGCCCTATCATCCGGAGATCGCTAGTTCGAATCCCAGGTGGTGCTGTAACCTCTCGCAGCCGAAGGTGAGTGGTAGTAGTAGCCTTAATGTGGGAGCCCCCTAGTGACGGGGAGGAATTGGACACGACTAAATTAGGGAGAAAATCGGGGAAAAAAAAAAAGTGCTAATTATTCTAATAACAAAGTTACCTCAGATAAATAAACATAAATTTTTTGCAGGGCTTCGACCATTCCAAACTATAGGTAGGAGATATTGAGAAAGTAGCTCAGACTGATTTAACTATAAAATTCTGCTACTAGTAGGAAATTCCATCAGAAAATTTCATAATAGAAAATGAAGTCTTTGTTGCCCAGTGTGCCTAGACAGGTAAATCTAAAAAATAAAATAAAAAACACCACTACCTTAGATTTAATGCCACATTTCATGTCCTTTTAAAATGCAAGAAACTACATTTTAATTTGGCAGCAAATGACTTGTCTGAATGCATAAACTTAGCATTTAGCTAACGAATAATAAACAGCTTGATGGTTTGTTTGACGCTGTAAGACAATGTCTCAAAAATTGGAAAAAAGTGGTGTTAAAGATTTAAAAGCAGTCATCTCTTTTAAAGAAATATTTATATTTTGTTTATTTATAAGATTCTATCATGTTAACAACATTAGCCTCATAGCTACTGTACAAAAAAGGAAATAAACTTCGCAGACAAGTTCAGTTGGGGGAAGTAAGGTATTGATTGCTATACCACTGTCTGTTCATACAGGAGCTACCGCACTAGCTACGTGTTCACTCTCTGAGGTAAAACTACACCAGTGTTATAAGTGTTACGTTATTATATAAGTTTTGTTTTGTTAGCGTCTAGTAGAGATGAGCGAATCCGGATTAAATAACAATGCTTCTCTTCATTTACTCTGATCAGTTGATTCCTAAGTTATCTTGCTGCTAACAACAACATAGATCAATACAAACCTAAAATTACACCAGTTCTCAGAAGTTGTTAGCTATTAAGTGTAGGAACGAGTAGCTAACTAAGTTGTTTAGAAAACTTCCTGCATGGTCAGATACATAAGAGTCTCAAAATAGTAGGTATTAATTCATCTGCTTCGTCTGAAGTGTGGGGATTTAGCGGATCCGTCAGACTCGCAGAGCGTAGTGAAACAGTCGGATTGGGTGGATTCTTGGGATTTGGTGAGCGCCCTCTAGTGGAAGGTCCCTGGCAAAAGCAGAATCCGTATCACAATGACACAACGAAGCGTTTCATTTTTCCAAGATTGTGTGATTGGACGTTGTGCTCTATAATCTGCTTTCATTTACACCAAACATATTTGTAACACGTTAGTGTGATGTAGATGTGTATTATGACAAACTGGGATAAAAAAAATAGTAATAATAAAACGGCTCTGGCATTCGTATCACATCAACTCTGTTTCCAAACAAACAAGACAACTCCACCAAAATGGTAATGTTAAGTATATGATGCTTTAGCTTAATGCTTAAACTGTATATAAGGTAGTAAATGCTGGCTTTCTTCATTAAATGAAATCATACCCGATAACCTGTTTTAGCCCATAGAAATTTGGATTTTCATATTTCACATATTTGTATTAGCCAACAGATTAGCCCACAGGCCAAATTCTGAGTGATTTGAACTTTTACATCTTGTTAAATTTGTTATTATCTAAACTTATTTCTAAATGCATTTGTTATTAAAATAAATATTAGGCATTGATAATTCTCGATTCTCAGTCACTTATATTTTTATGGTCAAAAACAAAACAGACTCTAAATACCATACATATACTATGCGTGTCCTGGAAGATTCACATGAACCGTGGGATTCAGTGGACTTGTAGCACGGAGTGAAACAGACGTTGAGTTAAATGATTCGGTGGATTCTAGGGATCCGGTGAGCGCCCTCTAGTGGAATACCAAAGGAAAATGCGGTCAGAATCCCTACTGACTTAAGTGACTCAAAGTACTCGTGAGACTGAGATGACTTCAGTGAGTGATTTAGAAGGATTTGAATCCATTAATGGATCCAGGTTTCTAACCGCTACCCAGCAAACATTTGAACGTTTGATGACCAGTGAAATGACATCCCTCCGACACTTAACGTCATGGTTGAAGGACACGTTTGATGTTATCTGATTCACAACGGCTGTCATAAATCGTCCAAATTTTTTGCATGGAGGCTATAGGCTACTGAACTTTGAACACTTATATTGAACACTTAGCTAAAACTCAAAGTAACAGCTATACATTCAACTGTAGATGTACAAACATATTTGAATGCATTTTTAGGAAATCTTCTGTGTCACATATTTTTACCAATTAATTCCGTCCTACCGCGACTGTTTTTTTGCCAGGGACCCAATGTCGCTGTCGGACCAATGTTTGCTGGGTAGCGTCTAGCTCTAACACATCGACATGGTGGCTTAGTGGTTAGAACTGACGCCCTTCACCTCCAGGATCCGCATTTAATTCCTACTTCGGGGTCTGTGTGCATGGAGTTTGCATCTTCTCTCTGTGCTTGGTGGGTTTCCTCCAGGCACTCCGGTTTCTTCCCACCGTACAAAGCCATGCAGATTAGGCTAATTGGTGTCCCCAAATTGCCTGTAGTGTGTGAATACACATGTAAATATTGACCAGAAGTCCCACCACAGTCTTAAATTGGGAATAAATCCAATGATCGCTTTTTTTTTTTTTTTTTTAATCTTGTACTGATCTTACTCTTTTGAAAAGTTGAGGTTTATGTAGTGACTCATGGCTATAAAACAACTGTGTTTCTCTATAAAACAATATAGTCACATTTTTTTGTGCTTAATGCCAAGTGATTCTTAAAGTCTTCCTGAAGTATTGTGTCTTAGAGTCAAGTTAGCATTTTGTCTTAAATGATACACACATCGCAATGTGAAGAAAGAAAAAAAAAACTGGCAGTTTCTAACATCCTGACATCCTCTCCAAAGTCAGCCTAAACCTTTGGGTAATGTGGGAATGCCCTCTATACAGAGGACTCCCTGATTCCCTAACCACATTAACTGTAATTTAATTTTCCATCATGGCTGCCTCTAGCGATTCTGTGAACCTGCGCAGCTTCACATTTTCTGAAGGGAAAACGACTCCCATGAGCTCTGCACTTCTGCACAGGGTAATTAATAAGACAGAATTAATATGTGCACATAATTTAGTCACACTCCTAGCTGCCATTAGGCGGTATTGTATAGTACAGGCTGTAGCATATTACTGTATGCAATATTGAGGGTTTCAACATATGGTATGATATTTAATTAATGGTACATTAAGTATAAATATTACCATTATTTCGGCAAACAATACCATGGTACAATATATCATGATACAAGTACCATCAGACTACCACGTTATTTATCCCATGGTAAACATTTCTTAGGGGTGGAAAGGCCTGCTTTTCGGGACATTTCTTGGCTAGCATTAACATGTTATATTATTGCATATATCGATGTGGAAGGTCAAAAGTTAAAAGCACTTGTGTACATA
Organism: Clarias macrocephalus; assembly: GCA_011419295.1. NCBI lineage: Eukaryota > Metazoa > Chordata > Actinopteri > Siluriformes > Clariidae > Clarias > Clarias macrocephalus. The sequence goes on from JAAGKR010001909.1 coordinate 78,252, forward strand.
CTGTATGTTTGATAACTAGCAATAAACCCGCTAGCTAAATTTACTCAGAAGTTCAGTTATAATGTTGTGTTGAATATATAAGTAATACAGCATAAGAAAAAAACTTTTTTATAATAACATTTTATAAACATGTGCATAGCAATAACAAAAGTAAAGGAACATAGGGTCATTATCATGTACTGTAAGACGTAACAGTAATCTGTTCTTATGACTATTAAAAAAAAGTGTGTAAATGTTAAAGATGCTTAAGTTGCAAGCTTTTTGTCTAGTGAAATTAGGGATCTGGTACATCACGGTGTGTAGAAAGAGCTGAAAGACTAAGTGGCGCCCTCTGCTGGGGAAAGGGAAAAAAACATAAAGATCTAGTGTTTTAGCATTAGCCACATTAGCATATATTTGCTGTTTAAGTCTTGGTTCCTGTTAAAATAGGCAATTCAGTTTAATCATTTTATTTTATTTTCCCCACACATTTATTAATCAGACTTTAAGAAGTTATTAGACCCTTCAGCATCTGAGGCTTATTCAAATTTGTACAGGAAGTTTGCTAACAGTTTGACATATAGTGAACCTATGTTGAAAACTGTTTGAGAGGAAAATAATATTATGCGCCTTACAGACGAAATTATAAAATCCTTGAAGAAAACAAATAACATCAATTTATATATAACTAGTTTCTATAAAGCTTGCTAACTGCTAAGCAACCGGTTTGCAACATTCAGCAATAACCGAGTCACAAGCTGAGTAAATGAGTTGTTGATTATGCATCAGTTCAATTAGCTTTATTGAGAGGGAAGGCCGGGTATGAAGCTAAGTGTGTGGGAAGGAAAGCAGTTAGCTGTTAGCATTCTCCTCCATGTTGTTGATTAAAGAATATTCTGTGGTAAATTATCTATGGTCATTGCTAGATCCCAGCTCCTACTGTACTGTCTTCTAAACAACAGTTTATTAAAATAAACTACAGAACACCTTTATGTTCTCAGAATGTTATGGTTTTAAATAATTCTCATTCATCTGGGCCACCAAAATATTCCAAGGAAACATGTTTTTGGTTGTACAGGCTGCGTCTGTATAACATTAAAGTGTTATTACGTGTGAGATTTTTGGGTACAAATGAAATAGCTAGCATGCTCTATCAGGTTTTTACAATAAAAGTAATTATAAATTAATTTATCTACTTATGTAATGTACATATGTATGCCTGTAAGTGTGTGTGTGTGTGTGTGTGTGTGTGTGTGTGTGTGTGTGTGTGTGTGTGTATAATGATGTGGCTAAACCTTGCTCGAGTTACTTCCACACACAAACAGCATTCACTATTCTCTCGATGCTATTTCCAGAGCTGATTCACACCAAGGGTAATTTGGTGCCCGTGAATCACAGAGGCAGGCCGGCACTTCGCTTTCGCATCTAACATCAAAGCTGCTCTGCTAATAAAGTGAGCGCTTCTTTTGTTTTTCAGGGCCATGGCTGTTATCCGAAGTAAAATTAAAGCAATTAAAAGTACGCCTCCAGTAGATGCCTTTGATCTTTCACCATTTCTGGAGGGAAAAAAATTAAACATTCAAACTCTGGAAATACTATGTTGGCCTAAAATGTTTCAATAAAAAAATGCCAACGTACCAAAACTTGTAACCTGGGAATTATAACTCCGTTTTTAAGTGTGCTTTGAATAAGCTTACAATGGGTTCTCTTTGGAACTGTTTCTGTCCAATGAGTACTCCTTGGATCCATTTATGTAAAATGAGTTTTCCTTGTAACCGTTTCTTTATTATGGGTTCTCGTTGCAAGTGTTTCTGTATCATGGGTTCTCGTTGGAACCGTTTCTGTATCATGGGTTCTCGTTGGAACCGTTTCTGTATCATGGGTTCTCGTTGGAACCGTTTCTGTATCATGGGTTCATCTTGAAACCTTTTCTTTCCATTGGGTTCTTCTTACACCGGTTTCTGTACAATTGGTTCTATTTGGAATCATTTCTGTATAATCGGTTTTTGGAACTGTTTCTGTACAACGGATTCTAATTGGAAGCGTTTTTTTTGTACGTTTCTGTATCATCAGTTCTCATTGGAACCGTTTCTGTACAATGGATTCTCCTTGGAACCTTTTCTTTCCTTTGGGTTCTTCTTGAACCCATTTGTGTACAATTGGTTCTATTTGGAACCGTTTCTGTACAATGTGTTCTCCTTGGAACTATTTCTGCCATTGGGTTCTTTTTGGAACTGTTTCTTTACAATTGCTTCTTGAAGCCATTTCTGTACAGTATGTTCTACTTGGAATCGTTTCTGTACAGGTGGTGCTTGGAACCATTTCTGTAAAACTGTTGTACTGGGAACAGTTTTTGTACAATAGGTTTCGCTTTGGAATTGTATCTGAACAACGGGTTCTCCTTGGAACCGTTTCTGTCCGTTGGGTTCTGCTTGGAACCATTTTTTTTTACAATTGGTTCTTGGAAATATTTGACATGAGAAATCTCACATGCAAGAAACAAAAATTTATTGTTAGGGGGGGGAGGGACATCATCAATGATGTGTACTGTATCTTCACAATCATCTATCAATGATTTGTATTGTCGTAATGAACAATGTTTAATATTGTGGCTCTTTCAGGAAACAACTTTTATACAACTATAAAGAGTTGTTCCTACACTAACCTTTATCAGTGAAGTGTGTGAAGCTCTGTCTTCCAAAAATTTAAAGTTAGAACTTTATATCCAACTGTTACAAAACACTGATACTGGAGACTCCTTCCATAAACATTATTAAACCTTGCCTGACAAAATAAATGTCATATAAATGTAATATAGAAAATGATGTAATCAGAATCTAAACTGTATTTCCATGGAGTACGGTGATGTTGCTGTCAATCAGTAAACTCTGTTGGCCCGAAATCCCAGCGCTAGCTCCAGCCTCCAATTAGGCTTCGAGGTTCCTCTTGCAGAGCTGAGACTCAGTCAGTCACCATGCAGCAGCATCCTTTTATAACACTGGGCTGAAACTCTAGCTGGTCACACAAGAGAGATCAAGGTCTGTGATCCGGGCATAGCTTTAACTCAGACACGCTGTCACACACATTTCCCCGCTGTCTATCAGAGACGCTCGGGGTCAGCGCACAGTTCCCTGCAGAGCTCTTGTATGTCATGACATTTAGGAACCCCACTGTACCGTTTTAGTCAGTGTACTGTAAAGCACCGACTAAAGATTAGCACTCTAAAATGTTTAAAACTGCAGCCACTTTTAAAAAGCACAATACTTTCAACCAAGTCATCATTATCTGGTGGGTTAAATTAACTTGACGCTTTAGGTGGATCATATTTTATAGTCCTGACCCATAATCCGGAAAGATCCATTGTCCCAGACCCATGAGGAAAATCACATTCTGGCTTGCACACAAGCCGTCTATTTTGATCTGCGTCAGATACAAAGACGTCACTGTCGCAAATGCCAGCAGTCAGATGATGGTTTCTGACCAAGGTATTTGACATTGGCGCCTTTACGCTGCGCATATCTCTTCCCTCTCACGTGGGCACACCGACAGACATTCATACGTCAGAGAAGTGTTCTTAACTGTAGATTGTAAAGTAGTGCGTAGACTGTGATCTGTAACCAACTCATATTATTCTGGTCCATAAGTTACCCAGGTTTTCAGTTTATTCATCTTGTGTAACTGTTTCTATCCTGGGCAGGGCTGCACGATCCATCACTCCTGACTCTAGGTGTAGTGAGTGGGATACACACTGCAAAAAAACTATATCCAAGTGTGAAATTTATCTACACTTTCTTAAATTAAGATGAAAACAAATATACGATTATTAAGCATTTCTAATCAAATTGTACTCAAATTTTAAGCAAAAATGTCTTGTTCTATTCACGGGTTGATCTTTTAGGAATTTCTTGAAAGACCCAAAATTCAAGATGTTTAAAAAAAAATGTTGTAAATTGATTTTGAGAAATGAAAGATAAGTTTGATTAAGTAGGGCACTGGTGGCTCAGTGGTAGGTGTTTCGTCTTCCATGCGGAAGGCCTGGGTTTGATTCCCGGCCAGCGCCCAAACCCCAGCCACTAGATGCAGTGCCGCTCCCAAGCCTGGATGAATTGGGAGGGTTGAGTCAGGAAGTGCGACCGCTGTCCGGCAAACCTGTGCCAAGTTGTTGTTCGGACCAACAACATAGATAGGTTTGACTAGACTCAAGAATATCTCACGTTTTGCAGTGCATTAATTTGTGTTACGTGACTCACGTTTTAATCTTATTACGGCAGCAGGGGTTTTAACCTGGGACCTTCCAAACTGTGGTCCAACAGTGTAACCACTGAGCTAACCCTCTCTCAGACTCAGGCCTGTCGGTCTAAAACCAATGACTAAAGTACATAACCAGGACATTTTTCTTTCTTTTTAAGGTTCAGGGTCTGATGTTGAAGTTCATTTTTCACTTAGAGTCTATAGTGCTAATACAGTGCTTTGTATATTTTTTTGTTGGTTGATGCTCGGATGTTTCCTTGTTCTAGATTTATTAGTGTCTAGAATCAGTTATTTGAGGCACAGAATAAGTAGCCTGCTGTTTTACTCCAGAATAGGTATGTTGTCATTCCCTTGCCATCTTTATTCTAGATGAAGTGAGTGAGATACAGACTCGGGGTACAGATTCTCCCCAGATTTTCCAGACAGTCTTGGAGCTTTTCAAATTTCAATGTCTTGAAAGTTCAGTAGTGTTTTAAAAGAATCTTGTGTGACATTTTCCAGTGTCTAGATTTACAGATCCATTAATGTGCTCTTCTAGATTCGGTGAGTGAGGTGCCTGAAGATGAGGCACTGGTGCGTCTGCAGCTGCAGCCGGAGGCCGACATGTTCCCCTGCTGCGACGGCACAGAGGAGATCAGCCAGAGTTCCTCTAATGACACACCAGCACCTGAGCGAACTGTTTGCCAGCCCTGCAGCTCTGGTTCGAAGTTGGTCCCCCCGACCAGAAGGGATCGAACCAGTGAGGAGGAGGAGGACAATGACAACGATGAGGTGGTTTCAAGTGAAGCAGCTGAAGGGCTGAGTGAAGAAGAAGAAGAAGCATCTGAAGAAGCTGAAATTGTGGAAGAGGATGATGATGAGTCTACTGAGGAAGATGGAACTGATGAGGTTTCAGAAGTAGAAGCAGATCTAGTAGACACTAAGTTGACTGAGAAAGTAAAAGAACCAGGAAAGGACGCATCGACTGATCCTCCTGCTCAACCAGACGTGAAGAAATCAGTGTCAAAGAAGCCAGCAAAAGGTACACTGTTGTGATTATATGATAAAGATTTTGGAGGAATATGGACACATATAGACACAATGTTTACACAGACATTCAGGACTTTTCCTCATCCGTGCTATTGGACTAGCTGGGCGGGAGATAAGTAGCGGCAGGATACAGGATGGGTCATGGATACCGGTGTATCAGAGGCGGGCTACTTTTCCATGGCCCACCCTGTATAACATATGTAACAAAATACAATTTAGAAAAACGACTCCACAATAATAGTGTCCTACCTTTCCTATATAGTCTTACAATAGAATCTGAAAGTGTTAACGAGGCTATAAAAGGGAGAAGTCTCGTCCTCTCTGTTCTCCATTCTCTCGAACTTGACACCACAGAGCTCAGGAATAACCTCACTACATAAATAGTTCTCCGGTCTCAATAGACCCCCACGGCATCCTATAACAACATGTTCCCAGGCCAGCTGCTGCTGGGGAACGGCTTAACATTCCTGCAGTCACGGTTTTTAAAATGTGCACATGAGGAAATTAAATGAAATCGGACCTTTGGTTCTGGCAGGTTTAAGAGCGGAATAAGCCACACCATTGAATGACGATGTTAACAGGAAATATATTAGCGGTGACACTGATGACATTGAGGTGACGTTCCTGTAAATTTTTTTGGCCCTAGGAAAGAACCCTCCAGTGGGTCCTAAGATGAGGGACCGGTCTCACCTTGAGAACACGCTACGTCTGACGACGACTGACCCCGCACAGCGCTTTTCAGGTTGGATAGACACACATAAAAATACGCAATTCTTTGTGCTCTCCACGTCCATCACTGAAATGAAATCTCGAAAAGCGAGAGTACAGTTTTATTTATTTCTCTTAATGTCGTAACGAAAGACGGGTTAATAAACAAGAATGTGCCCCGAGGTTAACCTTTTCCTCATTGTCCTGATAAAGCTGACTGTGCCATTCATCAAATTCATTCGCAGTACACATTTCATCTCTGAAGGCTTTTCATCTCTATTATATTCTCTCACTCCATCTGGTTTTGTCTCTTGATTTCGCCAGCCATCGTGAAGAAGCTGCAACACATTTACCACACAGCCATCAAGCCTTTGGAGGAGGTGTACAAGTATCAGGAGCTCAGGCAACATGAGGTCTCAGGTGAACATCTCCTAGCTTTTATAAACAACTATAACCAAATGTATCACCGCATAATGATCAGTAATGGGATTACTATCCTAAAGTAGTATTTCTCCATAAGAATAGGTTCCGTGGTATCTGTACATTGATAGACGGTATAGTACCATGGTATTATTGGTAGTCTTTGTTGATATAGTACCTATACCACACTAAGATTCATGGTTCCACCATAAGACAGTACATGTACCACACTTCTACCTTGTATTGTAGTATGGTACTATGGTACATTACCAGGATACTGATAAACAATATGGTATTCATAGTTATGTACCATAATGGTAATATTTACAGTATATAATATGGTACCAGTGTATATGTAACATGTTGAAATATTACATACAATAATATAGTACTGACTGTACTATGCCATACTAATAGTATAGTACTAACATGTAATATGGTACAGGACAGTGTGTACAAATACATCATATGATATACTCGCTGAACTTAGGTACTCGCTGTGGTACCTACTCTGGTACTCTATAAAGGCCTATGGTGCCTACCATGGTACAGTCAGAAGTACCACAGTTATACTATTGTATATTACGGCATGTACTTTAGGTTACTCTGGTGGAGGCAGAGAATAATCGTTGTCTCTGCTTGGGTTTTAGATGTTGAAATTGCCTCCAAACCCATGGTGCTGTTTCTGGGCCCCTGGAGCGTTGGCAAGTCCACCATGATCAACTATCTGCTGGATCTGCACAACAAACCACAAGAACTCTACACAGGTAATGCTGGGAATAATCTGAGAACCTTGGTTTATTTGTCCGCCAGTTTTTACAGATAAGCAAAGTTGATAGAAAGTTGTGGAAACATCACAAATTTTATCATCCAAAACTAGTTAAAATATTGGTGGAGACATTGGCACATTGGCACCCTAAAAGATGTCCCATCGGTGGTGTTTAATTATTAACTGGTTCTTCTTTTTTGTTTTTCCGACTGACTGCCCCTCACCTCAGGTGCCGAGCCCACTACCTCCGAGTACATGGTCATAATGCATGGCGAGAAAGTGCGCACCATTGAGGGCATCGTGATGGCAACCGACCCCTCACGCTCCTTTTCAACCCTGGAGAAGTTCGGCCAGGGTTTCCTGGAGAAGCTGGTGGGCATCGAGATGCCACACAAGCTGCTGGAGCGGGTCACGCTGGTAGATACGCCAGGGATCATCGAGAACCGCAAGCAGCAGGAAAGAGGTAGTGTAGATTGCTCTGTCCTGAAGACTTGTGCATGGACACTGGAGACTCCTTCCATAGATAATAAATGAAGAAATGTCTTTTGATGGAAAACGTCCAGTTCAAGAATTGTTCATTTTTGGTTGTTTATGATTAGCCGAAGATTATGTGGAGTCCAAGTCCTTTTTAGGTTGTTCCTTTAGACACATTAACATTGATATTGAGTGCATTAATATAAAGGTGTGTGAGTTCCCTGCGATATGCTCAAGACCTTCCACTACCCTGACAAAGATTATCAGTATACAGAATGGATGTATCATAAGTTAAGACTTATAGTTACTGATTATAATGAAATGCCAAATGGGTTGTAATTCTTCATTGCAATTATGTACATGGAGTAACAAATAATGAGACATTCAGATCCTTATGCTGCTCTCTGGAGCTCCTGCCTTAGGGAGAACTCTATAGAGAATTTCTCTTTCAGACAGGATTTCTCAGAGAGTTCCTTTTTTATAGTATAAACCCTTCAGTATTCCTCACCTCTTTTTTTCCTTTGGGTGTATTTCTCTTTTTTTTTTTCTCTAGGTAACATAAAGGATATTAAGTAATACTATTGTGTCCCGTAGGTTATCCCTATAACGAGGTGTGCCAGTGGTTCATCGATCGAGCAGACCTGATCTTCTTGGTTTTTGACCCCACCAAGTTGGATGTGGGCCTGGAGCTGGAGACGCTTTTCAGGCAAATGAAAGGGCGTGAGTCGCAAATCCGCATCATCCTGAACAAAGCTGACAGCCTGGTGCCGCAGGAGTTGATGCGTGTCTATGGTGCTCTCTTTTGGAGCCTGGCGCCACTGATCAACGTGACGGAGCCTCCACGTGTTTACGTCGGCTCGTTCAGGCCTCAGGAGTACACGATTGATGCTGTCCAAAAACTCTTCATTCATGAGGAGGTCTCCCTCCTGGAGGACCTGAAGCAGGCCATCGAGAACCAGCTGGAGAACAAGATCGCCTTCCTGCGGCGCCACGCCATCCGCGTTCGCGTCCATGCTCTCCTGGTTGACCGTTACCTCCAAACATACCATGAGAGGCTTGGCTGGTTCGGCGACCCACATGAGGTGATGAAGGACATCGTGGATGAACCCGACCGGTTCTACATCTACAAATCGGTGTTGGCCAAAACTAACGTGAGCAAGTTCGATCTCCCAGAGCCAGAGGTGTACCAGGACTTTTTCAATGTGAACCCACTGAAAGAGTTCAAGCTCCTGCAGAAGCACTGCGGCTGGAGGAATGGGTGCTTGTTGGAGAAGATCGAGAGCGCCATCACACGGGAGCTGCCTGGTTTGCTGGCCAGTCTTGGCAAAACAGAGGAGGCACCAAAGGTGGAGAAGGCCAAGGTTGAGGAGAAGCCCAAAATGCAGGAGAAACCCAAAGTGCAGGAGAAACCCAAAGTAGAGGAGAAGATCAAGGTAGAGGAGAAACCCGAGAAACCCAAAAACCCCTGGAGAAGGCATTGAAGGAGGCAGTGAGGGAGAGGACAGAGGGTGGAGGGTCAAATTTTGGGGTTGTACAACGGCTTCCATCCATACTGGACTCAGGGCATTGAGCCAATAAAAGTGTGAATACATGAATAACACATTAAATAAAAGGCATTAATTAATAAAGAGATATCGAATAGAGGAATGAATGAATTAAAGAATGAATGAATGAATGATTAGTGCATGTATGGATGGGTATCTAGATGAATGAGTGGATGAATGAATGATCAATGAGTGAATGAATGGACGGATGGATGGATGTTTGATAAAAAAAATATTGTTTTGGGTTGCACAACAGGTTCATCTGGACTCAGGGCATTGAGCCACTAAAAAGTATGAATACATGAATAAAGCATTCTATAAAGGCATTAATTAAGAAATAGAAATTAAATGAAGAAATGAATGCACTGCAAAAAAAAATAAAAAACGTATCTTAGCAAGTAAAATATCTAGCCAAATCTATGTATAATTTCTTAAAATAGGTTTACAACAAACCCAATGATAAAACTATTAAGCTTATTTCTAGGCGTGTTATGAAAAAAAATTGTAAGGGAAAATTTCTTGTTTTGAGTTTTGATTCTTTCAATAAAAAAAAATGATCCTATTAATCTTATATTAGGTTTGTTGTTATCTTATTTTAAGAAATTGTAGATAAATGTATATATCATGAACTATATTCAAGATATTTTTCCTTGCTAGGATATTTTTTAGTGTGATTAGTGGATGGATGGATGTCTGGATCCTGGATGAAAAATTAACAGGCACTGAGATAAAAATGAATTTCAATCAAAGCCACAAACAGTCTAATCAAACGTTGAAAAATAAAAATACGTTATAATCAGATTTTATTGGACAGAAATTTGTGGTTTATTTATACACAAGAAGTTATGAGCACGACTCTTGTGTTTTCTTTTCAGTTTTACACCCTACAGTATTTTTCACTTTCCCTCTTCACACAGTGTATCAGGATTGTTGTTTATTAAACCGTCAGTTAGTCCTTACGGAGCACATCTCGGTTTTCCAACTTCACCATACGGTACATTTGCCTCCTGGATTTTTCCTCATAACTAACTCATTTTGACGGAAGTGTGTAGCACTGCATGTGAAATGTAACTTTTAATTAAAGCTTTCCTGTTCTACTCCGTGTATGTTCATTCTGCACGACACAATTATTATGGGTAGGTTGCACATTTACACCACACTTTGTTGGATTAAACTAAGGAATAAGTGACAGACCTATAAGTGTTCCAACATTGAGCAGATTGAACAGAGCTCTGGCGTGTAGTATCCACTTGGGGGAGCCATGCAGCACCACAAGTGCTTTTAATTAAGGGAGGAAAAAATACATTTAATACGCATAGGCTGTATTTTTGGGAGGACTTTTCTGTGGGATAACTGTTAATGTAGATTATCATCAATGCTGTACTGTACTAACCCCAAGTTTATCCCCAGTCACAAAAAGAAAAACAGTCAAATGTCTCCATGAGACATTGTCGCAAGTGTCAGATGTTTACACATTCTGGCAACTTTTTTAGATAAGAAAAGAAAGAGAACATTATCCACACCAATACGCCACCACGACTATCCTGAATGACTGACGCAAGGAATGTCTCCAACCCCACCATCTGCATGTCACAGCAGGACAAGTTCCTCAGACCAGCCGACATTTCTCATTTGGTCTTAGCCCAACCTCAAACACCAACAAGTTTGATGCTTTTCTGCACACCATGTTTGTCTGGAGTGTTTACTTGATTTAAGTTGAAGAAGATAAGATCGCATCACCCTCAGAGCTTCTGCCCACCCCGTATGTTTTCCATTTTGTTTTTCACATCGTTCTATCTGAAGCCTAAGAGACACAGGGGCGATTCTAGGATCAGACCGTAGCTCCTAATGCAAATGTAATATATACAGAGTCTTGCTATTAATACCTTCCCTTACTTTTTTTTTCTTTTTCAATTCAATTCAATTTTATTTCATTTATGTAGCACTTTTTACAAGGGTCATTGTTGCAAAGCAGCCTTACAGAAAAGGAAAATTATGGAAATTAGTTTAAAATTTGTGAGAAAAAATGGAGATGGATTTTCCCTGATGAGCAAGCCGAGGGCGACGGTGCTGAAGGAAAAACCCGACTCTTCCTAATTTGGGTGATAACGGATAGCAGGAATCGATCTGGAGTCATACTGAGGCTGGAAGTTCAGCATAACAGGAGACGTGTTTACGTTAATATGGAGTCCAGTTTCATTATTTGAGACTCAGGTACCAAACTGTTTGTAGGAATTTCAGTCTTGAACTATTGAGCGACTGCAGTCACAGAACAGCTGTGTCCATCTGCCGAAGCCAGAACCGTCTTTATGGTAGCGTGGAACCGTCCCCAGGCACCACACGCATCCCAAGCAGACCGCACGTGTGTCCTCACGTGACGAGATGCACCAGGACGAGTCCGACAGGTTCGGAGGCCAGAGGGGGTCTGGATCACTGGCAGAGAAGTTTATTGTAGAATAAAACGAAGAAGTTTTTTTCAGAATGCTCAATTACAGATTCATTTGTTATTATACACCAATTCTAGGGTTCAGACTTGGGACCCTGAAAATGTGACCGTGTTAGATGCGCTAAGACTCTCAACAAAGTAACACAAACTTGATGTAAACATGACATAAGTTTAAACTTTAACAAGTTTATAACTTTAAAGTGACTCACACTGTGAAATCAGTTTAATCTTTAGCAAATTACGGTCATGTGTAAAAGTTAGTGCCCCCAGTGTTTTTATTTTTTTTTTTATGTGCATAAACATCATAAAAATCATCTGATAATAGCAGGTCTTAATTTTCAGCAAATACAACATATAACTTTTCACCATGCCATTATTTATTTTTTAAAAATGCCAAGAGGGAAAAAAACATAAGCAATGGTCTTAGAGAAGCAAACTGGATAGATTAATCACAAGTGGAAAGCATTCAAGTCTTCCCATGAGTGGACGTCCCAGCACAAGAGAACACCCAAAAAACCTCAATCAACTGAAGCAAAGTTGTATAAAAGAACGGATCAAGATTCCGCCACAATGATGTGAGAGACTGATAAAGTCATACAGGAAACGACCGCTTCAGGTTATTTCTGTTTAAGGTGGATCCACAAGCTGCTACAAGCTAAGGGTTACTTAGTATTGCCCGCATGATTTTTTTTTTCTTTCATTTTGGCTTCATTTTTGATAAATAAATAAGGGCGATGTGGAAAAAAAAGTTATATGTTGTCGTTTGTTTGAGGTTGTGTTTGTCTACTACTGAGACCTGCTACAGTGAGATGATTTTTATTATGGATTTAAACACAAAAAGCATAGAATTAATCGAGGGAGCACTAACTTTTATACATGACTGTACACCTACATCTTGTAAGTTAAAAAGTCATGCAATTTCTGACTCCCATTCATCGACCACCTGACTCTAGCGCTAGAAGAAGGAAAAAAACTCTCAGTAACTACTACTTCTTCTCCATTTGGGGTGCGAACTACTAATGTTATGTAAACTATGCCGCCACCTACTACATTGAAGTGTAATGTCACTTCATCAACAATACCAGACATTAAACCATTAGCTAAACCTGTAATCGTTGGTCCCATCTTTTAATGTTACAGCACTTAAAAACGATTTTTGGAACAATTGATGCATTATCATGTCATTATTATCATTATGTCAATTTTCTCAGTAAAATGACGGCGTGTGTGATGACTGGAATGGGAATGGCGTGGCAGAGCCAAACGAAACAAACAAAATCATATAGAGAGTGCAGAATAATTGTTTATTTAGTTTGTTCTTAAACTTTAGACCACAAGTACCAGGAACAGGGGCGCCATTAAGGGGGTTAATTAAGGAGTGACTGGGGGCCCTTATAAATGCTAAGGCAGCTGAAGTGTTGGCTTGTTCAAAGGGTTTAGGGTCTAGGATATTACCCTTTTAAGGGACCAAGAATGTCTAGGAATCAGAAAGCTACACTGAAAAAAATAATCCTTTTTTACTTGATCTTAATGTGTACATCGGTCCCACATCATCAAAATGTGGCCAAATTACACAATTTTTGCCTGCCAAACCAAAAATTTTCATTCATGTTAAACTTGTGTGAAAGAATCATGTTTACTTAACATAATCTTTATCATTTACTGTAATAGCAATCGATTGTGTAATTGTAATGTAATTGAATTATGTCAATGATACTCCATTATTATTGACAAGTCTAACATGTTTTTTGTGCTACTTATGTTACTACAACTAGATCTTATACTATAATGTATACCAGCCCTATTTTCCCCTGCTTTAGTGACTCTTAAAGCAACTCCAGAGGCATTCATCATAATTCATCCTTTTTTATTAGGGAACAACTTATAACAGGTACCATACTTTCATAAAACACTAACAATCTAATTCACAAACTCAAGGCACAACCTGCCTTGTTCGTTTTTTTGAGTGTACCGGGACAGCACAGGGGGTAAAAAGTAAAGTAAGAAAAAATGTAATAGAGGTTTACCCACGGCTCCACCTGCGTACATCCAGATAATGATAATCTGGCAATCAAATAAATATATATACAGTAATTACCTTAGTGACAAAAAAGATAATGATGACGATACGTACTGTAACATTCGGTGAGGAACAACACCGGACAAACAGAATTTCATATAAGTTATATATATACTTTATACAGTTGAAAAAAATATATATATATATATTTACACACACTTCAGAAAAATATGTTTTTTTCTTTACTGTCAAACATTAAATCAGAGTAAACTTTTTCTGTTTTAGATCAATAAATATTAACACATTTTTTGCATTTGTTAAATGTCTGAATCGGGCGAGGGAGAATTTTTATGGTTTTTTTTTTTTTTATCATGTTCATCAAAAATGTACATGTATAGACAAAACCTATATGTACTACTCATATTTCAAGACCTCGCTCGTTTATCAAGTTACAATTTATTAAAAATGTTTGATCGTCTTGCCAAACGCTTGCAGACCAGGTTTCTCGCAATCCAATGCTTTACTATATATATAATGTATGTATGTGTGTATACAGAGTCAGCCAAAAGAATGTATGCATCCTTCAGGAAAAGAAAATCTTGTCTAAATACCAAATGTATTGCTATACATTGTATATTGATATATAGGTGAATATTATGGAAATAATATGATAATATTATTGATATTACATTCATATAATATAAATCGTAAATCGTTTGAGTTTGCAACTCTCAAAAGCATGCCACTAAACTGTGCATTGGCTATCCTTAAGCAGAAATGTAAAAGTGCAAGTGTGATACACATCAATGGACTGCTGTGTCCAGACTCTGGAATGGATTCACAGTAACCCTGTCCAGAATAGCGCACACTCATTGGATAAAGAATAACAGTTGAGCTGTTTTTGGAATAAAGATTTTTGGATCCTTAGAACATGATTCTGATACATTTATGAAGATCATTTTGGAGAACTGTGTTGCTAAAGGATGTTTAAGGTTTAAGTGCATCACTTGTGTGGTGGTGGTGTTGGTATGTGTATTTGGGTAGATAGAGTCCTTGTTCTTCTTTGTTGTTTAACGGCGATTGAAATCCAGTAGGTTGGTTACATTACCACAAACTGGAGTTCTCATTCTCTCTCATCTTCCCGGCCTCTTAAGGCAGATTTTCCAGACCAGCCTTCCTTAAAACGCCTAATGCATCCTTCCCTGATCTTATCCCACTCATATTGCCATTGTTGTTTTGCCTTTTCTCCACACTACACCTTTCCCATTTGACTTTGACAATATGATATTGACCTCAACATCCACTTTTTTGGTTGCTTTTTGTGCCAACTTATCCGCTCTCTAATTTGCCGGTATACCCAAATTAGCTGGGACCCACAGGAAAGAAACATTTTCCCCCTGTCTAACTATTCGAGCTAACTAACAAGATTTCATACACAAGTTGCTAGTAGTTTCTGGCTGTACCTGTACTAATAATTGTACAGTGCCTTGCAAAAGTATTTACACCCCATGGACTTTTACACATTTCGTTACATTACAACCACAAACATTGATGTATTTTATTGGGATTTTATGTGATATACCAACACAATTGAGTGGCACATAATTGTGAAGTGGAAAGAAAATGATTAATGGTTTTAAAAATAATAATATATGAAAATAAATATATGAAAAGTGTGGCGTGTGTTCGGGGAAAAAGTGTTACGCTACTATTACTCTGATATCCCAAACTAAAATCCAGTGGAACCAACTGCTTTCAGAAGTCACCTCATTAGTACATTCAATTTGACTTTAATATGAAAATATTTTATACATTTTAATAAACTTTAATTCGGTTTGTTTAACCCCAGGTGGCAATTTGTGCCTTAAACTAAGCGAGTAGTACAGAAAAAGACAAAAAGCACAAGCATTCATTGCACCTCAAGACGTTTCGATGGAATGAGAAGGGCCAACATCAGTGCAAATAAAACTGGTGGAATGATAATAAAATGAAATTGTAAATCGAGTCCACCTGTGTGTAATTTAATCTGTGGATAAATACGGCTGTTCTGTGAAGGCCTCAGAGCGACGAGCCACGTGGAAAGCAATTGGTTCCGCTGGACCTTAGTTACGGGTATCAGAGTAAAGGGGGCTGAATACAAAGATACAGATTTATCATTTTCCTTCCACTTCATAGTTGTGTTACTTTGTGTTGGTCTGTCACATAAAATCCCAATTGAAATACGTTCACGTTTGTGGTTGGAACGTGACAGAATGTGGAAAAAGTTCAAGGGGTAGCAAAACTTTTGCACGGCACTGTAACGTCAACGCTGTTTCCCTGCTTGCCGCCATTTGAAGTCTGACGTGACGTACCGTGACGTGACGCGAGCGCCCCCTAGAAGAAAGTTTCGGCATGACTTCCCTGCTTACTTTAATTTCTAATCTGAAAGTAATTATATTTTGGTGCTTTCATGCTCACTACGGTTACTGCTACTATTACTATTGTTAACACTACCCTCACTAATACTACTAATAATGATAATCATTCGTTATGACTATGGCCGTGTGGGAGTTGTGGGTGTGACCGGAGAGGAGAGGGGGGGGGGGGGTTTGTTCAGTCATTCAGTCAGTCCAATCTGGCAACCCTGCATTCTGTCAGATCAGATCAGATCAGATCAGAAGGGCTTTATTGGCATGGATGTTAAAAACATTACATTGCTGCCAAAGCAATTATTGAAAATTAATAATATTATATATAACAATCAATCTGCACTTATACACATTATAAACATAATATATATTAAATCTCTCGTTCTCTCTCACAAATTGGGTACAGTACATACAGTCAGTCCCCCCTCCATCCCCCTTCTCCCCTGTTAATAAATGTTTAGTAGTAAGTGTACCTAATTTGTCCAACTAAGAAAAAAAAAAAAAGACAGAAATGGCGGACACCAGGAACGACCCCGATGGAGCACAGGGACACCAAGACAAGAAAACCCTCCCCAAATAATGCCCTCGCCGCCGCGGTATAGACTCCCAGTGCTGGGAGGAAGCTAGCGGAAGAGGAGTCCCTCCTGAGGTTGCCAGATTCATATCAATCCCCAGGGTTTTTTTAATGTATAAAAATTTAACATCTAAAGAAAAAAAATACTACATCAGATCTACATGATCTGTGGATCATGTGATTTTTATTTCCTTTTTTTTAAGATTTACATAATTTCATTTAGTACTGGGTTTACTATATTTGAGTTTAATTTAATAGGATAATATACTTGATTGAGAGTTAATTCTGATCTGATCTGGCAACCCTGTCGAAGACGCAGTAGCAGCTCTGTGTTGTCTGGCATTCACGAGCACGAGAGAAAAAAAAAGACAAGCAGCAGCAAATGAGTGTGTTTTGCAAACCAGAACAGAGTAGCGCGTGGCTTATCTTATAAACGTAATTTTTTTTTTTTTTTTTGCAAAAGATCGGACACGGTTATGAAGAAGGATATTGATTTTATATGATTATTTTTTCTTTTTGGACGCTGCGTTGAAGTGAAACTACACTGGGCCCTGAGGAGGAGGGAAAAAAAACTTTCCATCTTGTGTGGAAACATTATTGGACATGGCTTTGACGTCTCGCTCTGTGAAACGGGCTTTTTATTAAAGGACAACGAGAAGGTGGCGGATATTTAGGAGCGTCAAGGAAATAAGAAAAGAAAGAAAGAAAGGAAAGAAAGGGAGAAGTTTGTCAGCGTGTCATGTAGAGGCTCGCGCGCTTCTCAATGTTATTTTGGTATTTCTGTCGCGTGCCAGATGTGCGCGAGACCGCGGTTAGCTTCCATGCTAAAACGGTCGATTTTGCCCATTTCTCTTAGTTTTTCTCTCCATTTTTCTCCATTTTCCTTTCGTTTTAAACCATCGCTTTCTTCACTAAATAATCACGTCGGCGCTTTTAACTCGAATTAAAGGGGTTTTCGATCTTTTTTGAAGGAATATTAAGCCCTGATATCCGGAGTGGGAGTTCAGGAAAGGACGCGGCTGCTCGGTGGGAAACAGGCCCCTCTTTTGCCTTCAAACCCCCAGGAAGGAGACAAAAAATGGCTAAAACAGGCTCAAACGAGGAGAAGTACCCCGGTCTTCAGCTCGTACTCGGCTTTCTAAACGGCTGTCCTGTTTAAAAACCACACACTATGCGATTAAGGTTGGTTGAATAACTAAAACAAAAGTTTGTTTATTTTAATTCCTCAGTCAGAAATGCAGCAATCTATTATTATTTGCTATCCGAACCTGGTGTAAACGCTAAATATGAGAGAGCACACGTATTTCACGGCGTTTGACACGCAGAGTGGAACGTGAAATTCCGTCATACTTTACAAACAACACCCCCAGGAAAGAGGATCAAACGTGGTGAATATTTGTATACACTGGTGATAAGGGCATGGATTAAATATACAGACATATTCAGGTGGGAGGGAACGATGTGTTTTTGTGAGAGGAGGGCCGGAGAGGATTCACGGCGTTCGAGCTTGGAGGAGAGGAAAAGTGCCCCAGCGCCACCAAGCCTGATGGGATCCGAGTGCTGACGTCATCCACGCCTGGATAATGGACTGCTCAAGAGTCTGAGACGGTCCATCACACACACAGACACACACACATACACACACGAGTGAGAGAGAGAGAGAGCATAGAAAGACGTCTGGTTTGCTCTGTTCTGGGCCTGTATTTTCTTTCCATCGCCTCTCGATCGCCTTTTCTCTTTCATTTCCCTGATTATGTGACAGGCTTGTCAGCGAGCACTTGTTGTCATGGCATCCCCACAGCATCAACATCATCCTCATCAGCGGTCGGTGAAAAACACTGAGGTTAGCTGTGACAGCGGAGGAGGAGGCGTGAACGTCCGCATCAGCAACGCCCACTCGCAGAAGCGCGTTTCTGTAGAGCAAGAGCCTTCGAGCTGGGGCGAAAGCGTCAGCGAGCAAGGTCCGACAGGAAGCGCCAAGCCTTCCAAGTACAGCATCTCGTCGAGCTGCAGCTCGGGCGAGTCTGGGATCCGCAGGCCGGTGATGAGCAGCTTGCGTGGCCAGCGGACAGTCCCGCAACTCTTCGAGAGATCAGCGGCGCAGTGCTGGGACCCCAAGTTTGACTCCCCTACACTGGAAGAGGCGTGCAGGGAGCGGTGCTTTCCACAGATGCAGAGGCGCTTCCGCTATGTGCTTTTTTACTTGGGTGTAGCCACGCTGCTTTGGGGTGTGTACTTTGGAGTTAACAGTTCCAGGTGTGAGCCGACCAGCTTCTTGCTTCCCACAGCGACCTTCCTCATCCTGTGTCTCCTACTCCTTTTGTTCACTTTCTCACGGCCCTATGTCTGGCTCTATAATCAGGCCTCGCTGCTTCTTATTGTTATCACAATTTGTATTACTCTGGCACCACAGAGGCAGGCTTCTGATTTTGCACGCTTATCATGGCAGAGAGCCGACAATCGGACACTACGAGAGTATCCATGTATCTCCCCGGTGGGGACGTTTTCTCTGTGCATGGAAGTCCTGCTGCTGCTCTACAGTATGCTCCACCTTCGCCTTTACGCCTCGGTGCTGTTGGGCCTCCTTTACTCTGTGCTTTTTGAGACGCTCGGATGGCTGCACCTAACTCACATGGATGGTCAAGACATGGAAAACTGGTCTAAAGTTCGAGAGGCATCGTTGCTGTGGCTGGCACCTGGGAAAGTACTTCTCCACCTTTGTGCTCACGCAATTGGAATGCATCTGTTCATCATGTCGGAGGTGCGCGCACGGAGCACCTTCTTGAAAGTTGGACAAGCCATCATGCACGGGAAGGAGCTGGAGGTAGAGAAGGCGCTGAAGGAGCGCATGATCCATTCTGTCATGCCAAGCCGGGTGGCCGATGAACTGATGAAGCAGGGCGACGAGGAGAGCGAGAGCTCCGGCAAACGCTACAGTGCCGGGACTTGCTCGGCTTCAGGGTCTGGCGCCGGCGCCTCGTCTTCCAGCCCTAAGAACAACAAGCGAAAGAAGACATCCATCCCACGCGGCCAGATCATCTTCCGGCCTTTCAACATGAAGCGCATGGAGCCTGTTAGCATCCTATTTGCTGACATTGTAGGTTTTACGAAGATGAGCGCAAACAAATCAGCGCCTGCCCTGGTGGGTTTACTGAATGACCTGTTTGGCCGTTTCGACCGGCTGTGTGAGCTGACCCACTGCGAGAAAATCAGCACGCTGGGAGACTGCTATTACTGCGTGGCAGGATGCCCTGAGCCACGCGAGGACCATGCGTACTGTTGCGTCGAGATGGGACTCGGTATGATCCAGGCTATCGAACAGTTTTGCCAGGAAACGTCCGAGACGGTGGACATGCGTGTCGGCGTCCACACTGGCACCGTGCTCTGTGGCATCCTGGGAATGAAGCGCTTCAAATTCGACGTCTGGTCCAATGATGTTAACCAGGCTAACCTCATGGAGCAGCTTGGAGTGGCTGGGAAGGTTCACCTGTCCGAGGTGACCGCAAGCTTTCTTGACGACCGGTATGAGAGAGAGGACGGCAGAGTGATGGAGCGTGCCGGCCAGAGTGTCACCGAGCAGCTGAAAGGTAATGCGCGTTTGTGTACTGCCTGTGACAACTGTGTGTTTTCGTGCAAGTTTTCTTGTAAGTGAAGTGAGTGTTTTTGTGCTGAACTCAATTTCTAGTCGCTTTCTTTTATCAACTGTACATAATGAAAATAAGTTTGAACACCACCTTCTACATTTGTCAGGGCTTGCCCTTTTCACTGTCTGGGCAACGACAAACCTGGACAGCGTTGGCAGCTCGCCTCGCATCCCTGCCCGCTGTGTTTGCATAGTGTGTTACGATTAGCCTGAGCATATTTGTTTGTGATAGCAGCTGATAAGAAGGAAAACTAGACTCGCTATCACCTGGGAGTTTACATTGCTCAAGCACGGCTCAGTCCAGGGTTGGTTTTGAAAGCCACAGCGAGTTAAATTTGACTTCGGCTAAAACAGGGACAATCCAGGACGACAATGAACACGGTTAATGATGCATGTAAACAGCTCTATTGTTAGTCCTGATAGCATCGCACAGTGTGTCACGGCTTCCTTACTATCACCAGCCACTATATAAAGAGTAGGGGACATTTCATTTTGATTTAAAGTCAAAGTGACTGACTTAAATAATCTGCGTGTGTGTTTTGATAACCTACAACTATATGTATTGCTCTTTTATCCAGAACTAACTTTATAGATCTTGTTTTTCTCATGTGTCTCACTCAGTCTAGGGCGATGGATTAAGTGATAAGGATTTGCAGCAAGCACAATTTTTAAACTTGTGTCTTTTGGTTTATCATTCTCTCAAGTTACACCAGGAGTGATTCGTGATGTGTTAATCAGATAACTTGCGTGACATCATGTACGTCCTTAGCCACAAAAGACATGATATTCATGGTACAAGAATTACACCTTGAGAGGGACAGCTTTGTGTGTGTGTGTGTGTGTGTGTGTGTGTGTGTGTGTGTGTGTGTGGAACATAAGTCGATCAGTACTTTGCCCGGCTGTTTCCTCTCAGTGATGACTCACCACTCCTTCTCCCTGCATGAAGGACTTGAAGCTGTTCTCTCTACTAGAATGTTACAGCCTTAATGTCATAAGAGACTGAAACTAAAGCAAGATGACTTTGATTGTGCGATCAATTGAGTGATTGTTGTACACATTTTTACCTTCGATCTGAACTACATTTCGGTCCCTTATTCAAAAAAAAAAACTAAAACAATTTCTAATGTCATAAATTGAAGTGGGAAAACTCTGATGTCATATTGTCTTAGCTGAATCATATTTTTATAGCTTCTGAAATTGACTCTTCGACAAAGCTTCATGGTTGAGTCAGTGCAAGGAACCGGTGAAGCGATCTTTGCCTTTGAGATCGTGCTTGGTCATTTTCAACCCATCCTGTTATCCTACAAAAGACAGATGTTTTTGTTGCATGTGATGGGCAGGAATAATAACTGTATATGTATTTATACATATGAAATATCAAGGATAAAGGTTTGTCAAATGACTCTCAATGTTTTTTTTTTTATCTTTTAAATTCTAGATTTATAATACAGGCCTTACACTGCATGTCAGTCACATATATAAAGTACTGTGCAAAAGTCCTGAGCCCCCTCGTTTCTATTTTGTTTCCAGAGTAGTAGTCTTGAGTAATAGTTCTTCAGTCTTCCTAAACGACATTTTTATCTCTCATTTTCAGTCCAGGACCGGTACCTCAGCATATTCGTCTAAGTGTTTTTTTTTTGTTTGTTTGTTTCGTTTCTTAAGCCACACAGTGACCTATGAATCATTTCAAGCATTTAAAAACACATCTAACTTAAAGCATGAACCAGTCAGAGACAGGTGCAGATGATGATGATCAGGGCGGTGATTAGTACACTGGTGATGCTAAATGGTAAGTGGTTGGAGCAGATGAAAGGGGAAATGAGGTTGCTACTGAAGTTTGTTACATAAACAACCAATTAAAAAAAATTTTCCAGCCTGTTGCAGTAAAACCTTTGTTCCCATTTCTTTCATTGAATCTACATAAAATTTAATATGAAGATTAAGGCTTTTGTACAGTACAGAATTTGTGATGATTAAAAAAAACAGTTCACACTGATTTAAAAGTCTTGGAAATTTGGTGCGTTGTTGTAGTAAAAACCACCCCAGGGTGGTGCGTTCCGGCCTGCCGCAGCTGGGTTTTGCATGCATGTGCACAGCTCAGCAGGCAGTAACACAAGCGTCGTAGCTCTCACACTCATCGGGTTCTCTAGAATTTAAACATTTGGTGTTATCAGGAACTGGTTAAGTTCCTAAACATGCCATTAAACTTTGTCGTAAAGCGTCTTGTCATAAAGTGTGTATCAAATCGAAAAACACTGACCTTTGTGTACTTATTTATAAAAACCAAGAGGGCTGGTACACAAAAAAGAACTTATGGTAGGTTTGAGTGCGACATGAGAGGAAACTAGGGAAACTGATCATTACTGGTGCTGAAAACCAGTCTAGGTTTGTACACAAGTAGCATCTTTTATCGCTGAACTGTTGAAGTCTATAACTTTTATTCCTTTCAGACAATTAGTACTAAGATTTCTGATTAGAGATTTTAATTAGTAGATTAATTACGAGTTTCTCTCACAACTTCATTTGTAATTCAAGGCAACCTCTTGCCAAACTAGGATAAATCAAGAACTTTTTTTTTCCTCCTTGAGTCTCGTTGTAGTCTCACTACATTTCTGTCATGGCAGAAATCTGAGTTTTCTTGTTGAGGTCTCGTCCAGATATTAACCCTTGATCCATCATATCTGTGAACCTGGGTTAAGGTTAGCCTTCCTGTGATGTTTTTTTTTTGCTTGTACGAAATTGGCACAGTTTTCATCCTTGGTGGTTTATGTGATATAAATAAGTATACAGGCACGGATTTAGTAAAGGTTCATGTGTGTGAAGCTTGTGCGAGACGACAGAATAACGTTTCTGGCAGTTGCAAGACACGTCCATCTGCACTATATCCTGTTTTCTTGTAGTTTCAGGAGTCTCTGTGAGAACTCATTTTGGCTCCTGGGGGCATTCATGTCACAGGGGGGAAAAACTCATTTACACACTGTTTCCTCCCAGTAATTATTTCAGATGTCGGTAAATCAGAGCAGTAGTCAGAATAGACGTCAGAATATTTACAGCCTGAGAAGCTGATGGAAATGCCCAGGATGTGAACTGAAGTGTACGTTGCTTTGGGCGTGTGTGTGTGTCTGTCCGTCTGTGGGGCACTGCACATTCCTACAAATGGCCTCCAGCATGCTGCCAACCTGCTCAGTTCACACGACTGTCTCAATCTGGAGGGTGTGAGCGATGCCTACTAAACACACCCACACGCAGTGTGGCTACTCGTAACCCAGCTCTGAGGTGGATTATGTCACCACCTGCCTCTTCGCTGCGAGGTTATTTCTGGCATTTTCCTTGGACACTACTTGACAGGTGAATGTATTGAAGGCACAGCTGTGTGCGCACACTGTGTGTAATCCATCATTAGACCACCTGTAGGAAAAGAAGTACAGTAAGTTACGAACTTTCGAAGATACGAACTTGTGTTTGCGCATGTTCAATCGCGGAAGATGGATCACATGTCCGGTGTACATTGTCACATGCGTGCTTCCCAAGATGCCCGGAAGCAAGCGATACCTAAGAAGCACCAAGCAATAACAGAAAACAAAAGTGCAAATAATTTTTTTAAAGACTGCAGACATTGCTCGTTGCTGATTCGATTCTAAAGCACAAGGAAAAGATCATGGAACATGTTAGTTTTATACTGTGTCTAGCCAATTTTGTTAGTATCCAAGTACCTAGAAAATGTTGGTTGAACTTGCGAACAAAAGGGACTTACGAACAAGCTTATGCAATGGAACTCGTACACATGTTGAGGACTTACTGTATGTACATCTGTGAAAACACAAATGAAAAGCAAGAAAGTATTAAAATCGTCCTTGGCGCTTTTTTCCCTTCAGGCATTGTCTTGCCAGTCATATTGAAGTTATTCACACAGCTTTAGCTACATTTATCTACATGCGCTGGTCAGTTTTGTGAAATTTGGAAGAACACATACGAATCGCCGTTCAAGCTTGCTGGAATTGTGTCCCTCTGCATCGTGCAAAGCTTGTGAATTATCAGCGTCTGCCTTTGGGAACTAATCTCATCAGCTCGTTTCCTTCCGCCTGTTTTACTGTAACTCATGTAACTCGGCTCTGCTGCAGCGCTAATGTTTCGTCTGCTCCCGAGTGTGTCTCAGCAACATGGCCGAGTCCGCTCGCGCACACCACACACTGCATGCATGAGCGATTATATGAACGTGTACAGTGCAGAGCGATGACATTTGCTAGTGTTTTGCAGATGAAGCTATGATGAAGCCAACAACAGCATTTTAAAGCCTGATCAAGATAATTATGAATAAACCTTACGTATGGGGTGGAAATGATCTGTAACAGCAATGAAATTTAAATGCAAAGAAAAAAAAAACACTTTTTGGTCAATTTCACATCCAGCACTCGTGCCTTGCCGTTATGGTGTAAAAACATTAATGCTTGTCCCAGTAAGGGGTGTGTGTGGCTTCTATCTGTCTCAGGGTGTTTTCAAATTAGGCACGATTGATTTGTACCATGCGCAGGAACGATTGCTCTCCACTCCCCCCCCTTCCCCCGCAGGCGTCCACGTTGTTTTTTTTTTGTTCTCTGTACTCAGGTACGTTTGGTATTTACGCCCTCTGATGTAGCAGGTGGCAGTATGCATTTGCTACTTGGTTTGTAAGCCCCCATTAAACATGGTAAGAAGAGAACGAGGCAGTTAATCTTCACACTAAGCCTGATGTTATTGATATTTTGGGAAAAAGATGTCAAGAGTGACGCTCTCGCGTGTCTTCCTACTGAATCAGCTATGGCTATCTGGGTCAGAGGACGAAATTTCGCACACAAAGATTTTTGGGGAGACCGATAACTTCGCGTCTTAACAGCGTTCTGCTTCCGTTCTCGGGTACAATTGGCGCGGTTCCAGACTGCGGAACGATCGTGTTCTCACTGATCAAAATGAACCAGACTTTAGAGTCGAGTGTTCTCGTAAACGATCCCGGGGCCTTGCTGTAAAAATGCCTTTAGTGATTGATACGTAGGTTTTGTCATTCTCTGAAGAAGGCCTGTCTCTGTTTGTCAGTCTCAAGGAAGGGGGCATGTTCTCTGAGTGTGAGTCTCCGAAGAAGGCGTGGTCTGTGAAGGAGGTGTAGTGTGTCGCATGGCTTCAGTGTGTCAATTTCAGGAAACAATGCGTGACCTCTTCAACATTACAAAGTGTCTTTTTGTTCATTAGACCACATGTTTTCAACTCAGGAAACCGTCATGTATAGTTTTCTTTTTTTTTTTATCTGCTCTTTATCTTCACACACGCATACAAACTGCTGGTAGGTGAATAGTTGAATCAGGTGGAGGCAGGGAAAACATCCAAAACACTCTTTACCGTGTCGGTAATCTAAATGCTGGACCTTTTGACATATTCACTGCTGTCTACAGGGTATGAATTTCATGTCCCAAGGGGCACTGCAAATAGCAGGGGCACCAAGGCATTTTTGAAGTTCTGTAAGGGGAGCCGAGACAACTGAGCAGTCACTAAATTAGGGCAGGAAGGCGTTTTTAATTAGACTGTACAGAGCAGCTCATTACACGACGAGAAGAATGTGATCTTAAAATTAAGAAAGTTAAGATAAACTGTGACCTTTTATTAACTTAATCGTCATCATCTAGATTATGGAGCAATATGCCTTTCAGTGTAAAGACATAGTGATTGTAACTGATGTTGTTTTGTGAAGTGAAATAAAGCCTGCTGTTGCAGGGCAAATCAGCTTTTTCTGCATCTTGTGCAGTAAGACGCAAGTACATTTTTATTAAAGTTGTATTTGTAGTCTATATATAACTAAAAACTTCTTATTTATCGTGTGTTGCACAAGCTGCAATTTGCAGTCGTTGCGAGAGGGGAAAAAGGTTTTTTTATTAATATTCTCATACATGGTTATTTCTGTATTTCTTAGAAAGATTCCTGCATTTAGATGCAGTATTTAACAGTGTAATAACAGCTTCACAACTCTTTTCATTTCGTTGCATAATTGTCATCATGTAAATTTCACGGGCACGTACATAAACCTACAGCAACATACAGTACATATGATGTGCTCATGTACATGGAGCTTGTGACATGTGAATTAAGCCCCGTGCCAACTGTGTGCATGTATAAAGCATCCTCCAGGAAGGCTGGAATTAGCGGTTGGTGATTTCACTTTGCTAATTTTTACTTTTCTAATGTATTTTGATAAATTCGCTGACTTTATACATTTTTTATTTATTTATTTGTACCAAGGTGCCATAAGAAGAGGGTAAATTATTGCCTCAAATTATTGCCTCTGTGGTTTCTGAAATTCACAGGGCGTCGAGGGAACTGTTTAGGGTACGGCGTTCAATTTGCCAATTTGCGGGTTGGCGGCGTCTTGAGAAGCTGCCGTCTCTCGTCTGTGTGTGCATGTGTCGAAATGTTTGTCGAGACAAGGGTAGCTCCTTATCTGCAGAAACACTCTGGGTGATTATTTTCACTATAACTCTGTGAAGGGGGGGAGGGGAAGAGAGAGAGAGAGAGAAAGAGAGAGAGGGAGAGAGAGCGAGAGTGTCCTTGAGCAGAAAACATACCCAGATACAGGACGCGAAAGACGACAGCCTCTCAAGACTCCGTCAAGCCACAAATTTGCAAATCGCATCTCCTCCATGCAGAATAATCACATCCGGGGCCATCTGTGACGGAAATGACGCATCAAAGGAGAGTGAAGGACGAAAGACTTTTTCAGACTACAAAATGGAATAGTCGTTGGATTTTTTTTTCTCCCCTAATTGCAAAAACAATTAGCACACTGAAGTTATGCTCGGATTCATCCTCCTGACTGACCGACAGCACAGCGTGCCACGTGTTTGTCATAAATTATGTTCAGATCAGATAGTACTATATAAAACCACATGCTTGTGCATGGCTATAATTAGTCTTCATCGTGGTGTGTGTGTGTGGTGTAACATGTAGGAGCTCTTCAGAGGTCAGCGCAGGCAATGTGCCATGGTTGGATTCCGCGTCTCAGGGTTCATCGGGGTTCGTTTCATTTTTCAAACGAATGGAAAAACACTCATCGTAACAATTCAGCTAAAGTTAAGGGATTATAGTGAACTCTCACAGTGATACCAGGGGTAAAGTTTTAAATTGTATTTCACTGATATCCGTTTTATTAGCGGTGTTCATAATCATGACTGATATGGAGCTCATGCACTCCTTCACCTGCTCGGGAATTCTCCTGATGGCAGAAGTTTGTGTGTATGTATGTATGTGTGTGTGTGTGTGTGTGGGTGAAGGGCAGGTGGGGGTGTAAATAGGAGATAGAGATACAGGGAGGCTGCTTTCTTAGTTTTCTCTTACAAAAAATACACCTCAACATACGAGTTAAGACGAGCAGTTAGTCGGGCTAGTCCGAGAACATAATACTGCACCCAACTGGTTTGTCTGGTGTGTGTGTGCACACCGTTATGCTATTTTGGTCTGTCTTGTCATAAGTAATAACTAACAGAGCCAGGGCATATCTAAATTAAGCACCATAAAGGTGTGTGTGTGTGTGTGTGTGTGTGTGTGTGAGATGTGTTGTGTAAATACCGAAGTCCGCCGGTGTGGAACATGACTTCTGACAAACTCATATAGACACACACACGCAGATGGTTCACCCTGCACGCCACCCTCTTGTGCATTGTTATCTACACACACACACACACACACACACACACACACACACACACACACAAACCTTTTATAAGTAATAAACCTGGTCACACACTGGGTTCAGAAGTCCGGACCTAACTTTTTATTTATTTAGTGATTTATTTATTGGTCCTGATTGGTTAGGAGGAGATTTATGTAGTAGGATGTTCACGAAGGAGGAAGGATTCACGTGACCAGGGCTGATTGTAATATTTTTTCGAAAAAAATTAAGAAACGCAAGCAGTTGGGTTCTGCAAAAAAGAGTTGTAAAGTGGAACAGAACACTGTTTATTTGCAGTAGACTTGACATCAAACGGCAATTTGAAAGTCAAGTAAATGAATGAAACTTCATCAGTGGTGGCACGGTAGTGTTAGTGGATAGCACAGGGTCAAGGGTTCGAGTCCAGCCTTCAGGTCTGTGTGCATGGATTTTGCATGTTCTTCCCGTGCTTGGTCGGTTTCCTTCAAGTAAGAGATGCAGAGTAGGCTCATTGGTGTTCTTATATTCCCAGAAACGAGTGTGTGCTTGTGCCTGGTGACGGACTGGCACTCTGTCCTCCTGTGACACTGTACGAGATAAGGGGTATAGAGAACGAGTGAGTAATGTTCAACAGAACGTCAGGGGTCATGCTCATTTCAAAACAAAAGTACAACTTATTTCTGTCTGCGATGTATCTAGTTGATACGTTTACGCTCCCAAAAAGCTTTTTTTTATATATCTTAAGACTTAAATAAAGTAATTAAAAAAAGCTAATCTGAAAATATACTGAAGACTTACAGTAACACACAAAAGCATTTTGTGTGTTTGATTGATGCATGATTTGTTGTGTGAGTGTCAGGGCACGGCTTTCGTTTTCTGTCATTCATACTGTGATGAATTAAAGTTCACCTCGTTTAACCTTTTTTTTTTTTTTTTTTAATATATATACTTGTTCAGTCTCGATTCCCTCTGGCTTATTTGCTTGTGTGGCACAAGTTCAGGTTTCGCTGTAACTTCAGGTGTAAAGAAATGAAAAACAGTTAACAGTTTCATAAGCCTTTTGCATTCTACAAAGAAATACAGGTTTTTATGTTTACTTTATTACACTTTGTTTTAGGTGTTAATTAAACAAATCATTCTGCATGTTTCCACTGGAAAGGTTTGGAGCTGAGAGTCAGTGATGTCAAGGCTTATGAGTGAAATAATTTCTGTAGAAGATCTTTAATCTTTGTTAAAAATCACATTTTATACTCTTATATTAAACAAGTTTCTTGAGGTCTCCAAAATGTGTGTCAATGTTTCAGCTGAAATACAGATCGGATCCTTTATTCTGGCTGCTTGAGTTTGTGTTTTGCTCTTTTTCCAAACTTGTCCAAACAAAAGGAAGTGCATTTTCCCATCCAGTCAGAACACGGGAGCAACCATGTACATTATAAGGATTGGACTCACCAGTCACTTAATGATACAATAGCATCATGACACATCTGTGCTGATTCAATTAAAGTAAATATAAAAAAACACTTTTAATGAGTACTTAAATGTAGCCCTTCGTTATAACATTAATTTTCTAACTTAAAAACCAAGTGCAGCATTTAAACAATACAAACTAACTTCAAACACATGAGTTTAACATTTAACTTAAAATTTTATTAAGCAGAATAAATGCTACACTACTGAGAGTATGTTACATTACATAACTGAGCAGCATGTATCTGTCATCCACCATCATTATTATTTCTAAACAAGTGTAGAAAATAATTCACTCCTGAAAGTGAAAATCATTCACTTTCATGCGGGATGAATGTGTAAATAGTTTTTACCGCCTCAAATGCATCCTAGGTCTTAAAGCTCAACTTGACAGTAAGCGAGTGCCCAGGCTGTGAGCAGACATTCAGGTACACAGGATTTCTGCTTAATTTGCAAATGTGGTGTTTTGTGACTGGTGTAAGCGTGTGTAGTGAGTGGGTTTGACGCTAATTAATTTCATAGAAGATTGTCCGCTTTTAACGCATGTATTTTTTAATAATGTAACTGCATAAAAATGTGTTTCTGCCTGCACCCTGCTGCGCTCAGGACAGATCCGATTATATCTGAGACTGATCGGGCGATCACCAGTCACGACAAATCAAACTGAAAACCAGAGGATTGTGGTCACTGATCAGATCAATTAGTTTTTAAAAATTCGATTTTGGAGTCAGTGTGACGATACATGCGAGCAAAAATCATATTTTGGTCGTGTGTGTGTGTGTGTGCACTCTTGAATGAATAAAAAAAAAAGGCAGTATCATAAATTTACTTATAAAGGGGACACATGTCTGAACATTAACTGTGTGAGTCTCAGTTCAACATTCTTGGACACTATATGGGACGTTGGCCACCGATTGCGCCCCCCCTCCCCCCATCCCCTCCCCCCCAGAGCCATGCAGACACACACACACACACACACCATGACCTTCAGTCTAACGGTTATCATGCTGTTGATAAAATACATAACGCAATACATGAGCAGAATTCTCCTCTCTCGCGTGTACGCTCTCCCTCCCTCTCGCTCTCTGGCTCCCTCTCTTTCAGTGTGTAGGAGTTTGTGAGTGTGTACACAAGGAAATCCTTTATACTAGGCACTCGAATTTGTAGTGACACGCACAGCAAAGTGGTTTCGACGATAATACTGCAGCGCTGTTAAACTCTCCGATCTGATTAGTCGGACCGGTGTGGGATTCGTCTCGTAGATCGGCAGCTCTGAGAGAAACGTGGCTGCAGATCACCGGTTTACATTTACGCACTCTAACACGCCGTTGATTGTTTCACTATAACAGCCTGACCCTCCAAGTGTTTTATTATCTGGGTTGCAGCTGTGTTGTAGTTGTTACTTTGTTACTACCCACAATGCAAACTGTAAATCGAGCGTACACCTGGCGGATAAAGCGGTAGCCGCAGCAGCAGGAGAGAACAGGACGAAGGAAGGAGACGAGAACAAACGCAAGCGCGACCCCAGGGCTGTCCTCCGGCTCATCGCCGTGCCCTAATATGGAGGCGTTGTCGGGAAAAGCCAGGAAGTGCAAGCAGCGCAGAGCGAAAGGAAAAAAGGAAGCTGGAGGA
>JAAGKR010001910.1:0-109255 GCA_011419295.1 Clarias macrocephalus
CCCCCGAAACTCTCAGAGGTGTGGGTGCCAAACAGGTTTCAGTATTCAAGGTGACGGTTTATACTGTGCAGATGTAGATGAGTGTGTGGCGATTCAGCCTCCCGTGTGTAGCCACAGATGCATAAATACCCATGGCTCCTACGTGTGCCAATGTCCTCCGGGTTTTATACTGGAGCCAGATGGCAGCAGCTGTAAGACACAAAGTATGTCCTGATGGTCTTTACTTGATTGATGGTACTGAATTTGCTGTATACTTTTAATGAAAATTAAATGTGGTGCATAAAACTAATCATAACTTGTATGTGCAATACAGTATAGCTGGTCTTGATTGGCTTTTTGGGTGGCTTTTTTTGTTTAATAAGTAGCCTAATTATGATACTTTAAGATATCCATGTTCTATGCCTTCCTTACAGAGGAGCCTAGTCTTCTGGCATCAGTGCAGTATGAGGTTGTGCTTATGGGCCTACGGAGCAGAAACATCCAGGCACTTCTTCCCACTGGCCAGAAGCCCATTTTTTCTTTGGACTATGACTTGAAGGTCCAGCGAGTATTTTGGGTCTGTCTGGAGGAGGAAAGCATCAAATATGCAATGCGTGGAGAAAAGGGCCAAATCAAGACCCTTGTTAAAGGTTTGTAAAGGAAACTAGCGTGTTTTTCTTTTGGAGGTTTTATGCTAGAAGTTCGGCTAGATTTTAATTTATTTATTTTGCAACAGTGCCCTTGCTTTATCCTGTGCGGCTTTAATTGTTTCTGGATAGGTGTGAAGTCGGACTCCATCGCTATAGACTGGGTTGCAGGAAACCTGTATTGGGTGGATGGACTGGCCGGCCAGATTTTAGCTGTTAGAATTGGTGATCATATTGTAAGGCGACGAAATTTCACAGTGATTCTGGATGAAGACCTGGAACAGCCTCGTTCTTTAGTGCTTCTTCCTCAGAAAGGGTGAGTAAGTTGGCAAACTTCCTTCTATGATTAGACATCATCCGATCATCCGTTGACCTGTATTTAATCAAAAAAAAAAAAGCAAAAACTTCCTTCAGCCCTGAACACATGGTTCACACAATCTACTTTGATTCAAACAATTATAAGTTAGTTACAGAATTTGGATTTTTTTTTTTTAAGGATAATGCTGTGGTCCGAGATTGGGAAAGAGTCTCAAATCGAGCGAGCTGGCATGGATGGTTCAGAGAGGAGGGTGCTGCTCAGCCACGGTTTAAACTGGCCTGTATCCATAGCTGTGGATATCATGACGGACAGAATCTACTGGGCAGACGAGAAGCTCAAGTGCATCGGGTCAGCTACGATGAATGGCGAAGACGTCAAAGTAAAGTTTTCTTTCAACTTAGGATTTGGCTCTTTGCAAAATTTTCTGGATATGTTTCTTATGAAGAATGCCTGTGTACAGTTCTCTAGCTAAAAGTCAAGTCATATTTTCCCCCCACATGTGAAGCTGCTGCCATTGACTGCAACGTCGAGCCCTTTCTCTGTGGCTGTGTTTAATGAGGTGGTGTACTGGTCTGACACCCATGCACGGGCCATCCATGGGGCTCACAAAATCACTGGCAAGAACAAGAAAGTTATTCTTAAAAGACCTGGCCAACCATTTGGTTTCAAAGTAAGCATTTACTTCTTCATAATTGGAGTTTAATTTAAATGTAGATGTTCTAAAGAGAGACTTTCTGTCCCTGTTTTATGCAGATTGTCCACCCCATCATTCAGTCCAAGGTCCTCAACCCTTGTGAGAAACGCCGATGTTCTCACATCTGTGTGCTAGCTCCAGGACTCCAGGCGTTGTGTCATTGCCCAACAGGTTTGCTGTTAGCTGAGGATGGATTTACCTGCATCTCACCTGAACGCTCTTCTACTTCCTTCTTAGTGCTGCTTTCTCCTACTAGACTTACTAAGGTATAAAAACAAGGGGGTTACTGTAAGAAGGTTTTTTTTCTGTTTGTTTTTACTATTTTAATAGACTTTTGCTCTGTATAGATTTTCACTAGAAGCTTGCATGGTGAGGTTGGACTAAAGCAGTGGCCTGGACACTATGCCCATTCTCTTCCTGGTATAAACGAAGCCTCGGATGTAGATTTGGTA
The DNA here is from genome assembly GCA_011419295.1 of Clarias macrocephalus. NCBI lineage: Eukaryota > Metazoa > Chordata > Actinopteri > Siluriformes > Clariidae > Clarias > Clarias macrocephalus. Next base: position 2,092 of record JAAGKR010001910.1, read on the forward strand.
CTTGGTGACAGCATCCTGTACGTGGCAGATGTCAACCAGGCATCTGTGGTGTCGTCGTTTAAAATGGGCGACTCCACATTGACACCTGAGGACAAGATATTGTATTTACCAGGGGATACAGTGACTGCTCTGGCCATAGACTGGGTTACGCGCAACTTGTATTGGAGCAGCCATAAGAAGCCTGGTATCCATGTCACATCGGCAAGTGGGAAGTTCACCAACTTGGTGCTGCAGGCTGGGATCTGGGACACCCCCTCCATTGCACTACACCCACCCACTGGCAGGATGTGCTTTATAGCTGTAGGGTCATCAGGGAATGACGCTTTGCCCCAGGTGGACTGTGCTGCCATGGATGGCAGGAATCGAATAATGCTTTGGAAGAAAACGCAGCTTCCCAATTTCCTGACTTTTTCAAACCACGGTACAACGTTGTATTGGGCTGATGTTGGTAAGTTTAAAGCATGACAGAATTCAGCACTGCACATTCAGCCTCATTTGCAACACAAGTCAATTCATTAGCTACTTCATGAACCTCATGGGCTAAATGTGTAGTGTATGGCCTTAGAGAGCCATAACCATAGTCGGCAAAAGTTTGGCAGTCTTGCTTTTTAGCATTTTCAGGATCTTTGATCTGATAAGCACAGACTTTCTTGTGAGCAGTCTCTCCTGGCTGTTTACTTCCTCGTATTTTATAATGTTGGTATGCTGTACTGTATGGCTTTGTTATACCCCATATAGTGCACCATTTTGCCAAATAAAACACATTTTGAAAGGGGCAGGGGAAGGAGAGATTAATTTTTTTTTTCAGTTTTAGAATGATGCGTTCATTTGCTTTTATGATATTCAGTTTGATTGACTTAAGTGATGTACTTTTTATTTATTTATTTATTTATTTTTTTAATCCAAACGCTGCTCAGTATTTGCAGTGATTCAACTGTGTATTTCTTCTCTCTCTTTCTCTCAGCCACTGAAGTGATTTGCTCCATGAACATTGATGGATCAAATTACAGGGAATATAAAACTAGAACCGGATCTTTAATTGTGTCTTTAACCCGAAGTGAAAACATCCTCTTCTGGCTCACCCGGTATAATGGTAAAGACTACAGTCCCTATTGTTGTCATTCATCATACCGTAGGTGGTTTCTGTTCATACCAGCAGATGGCATTGTGGTGTGTTTGCTACATATTTGGGTCTGTTTCTTGCAGGCACAACCAGTGTGTGGTACAGTGATGGTTTCCGGCCTAAACAACTGTGGTTTGAAGTGCAAACTAATGTTGTAGCACTGAAGGCATACAGTGCAAACAGCCAGAAAGGTACTCTCCATTGATATTTCTCACACCATCAGTTCTTTCATTCTTAGCGAAACTGTTGCTTCCTCTTCCTTCTGTTCTTCCACTGGAGTCCTCTGGGTGAAACTTGAATAGAAGTTGAGTCATGTGATTCCTGTCGGCCTGTCAAACTAGTTCAGGCAGCCACATTTCAGGCCAATTTTTGACCAAGCCTCTTTCTCATGACCACATGTCTTTTTAAAACTAGTCTAGCAACTACATGCATAATGCTGAGAGTCTGAGTTCACAGTAGGTATTCTCTTGTTTAAAATATATATATATATATATATAAAATTCCTGTCATTTGATCTAACTGGTCATTTTCTTTTGGGGTCAGGAACCAATCCATGTGCGGAGGATAATGGTGGGTGTAGTCACTTGTGCCTGGCATACCCAGGGGGACGTACATGCCGCTGCACACAAGGCTACATGGCTATAAATGACACCCAGTGTGCAACCGGTCTCCAGTGTCCAGCAGGCTCCAAGCCTTGCAGAGACCGATACATGTGCCTCCCCACCACCAGGTTTTGCGACCAAATCCCAGATTGTCAGGATGGCTCGGATGAAGAGGCATGCCACGCTAATGAAAACGAGGTGCTGGTCCACACAATGAGTGGGCAGTCCTGCAATCCTGAGTTCTGTAATGGCCGAGGGCACTGTATGACGGAAGAAGGGAAACCAGTCTGCGAGTGTGTGCAGGGTTACAGCGGGCAGTTTTGTCAGTATGAGGCATCCAGCAGCGTTCCTGCTGTCCTCACAGTCCTCTTCATCATCAGCCTGGTCATCGCGGCTGCAGCCTTTCTAAAATGGAGGTACGTCCTCAGTGTCAGTTTATTCATATATACGCCATTCTAGGGTTAGAACTCGGTAATCTATGTACCTTTTGTTAAGTGTTTTTTCTAGCTGTGGTTAATGGCTTTTTTAATAATGTTGTGGTTTCTTTGCAGAAAATGGAAAGCAGAAAGGGTAAAGCCCACAGATAAGGAAACTCTCATGAAAGACATGGAGGAACAGGAGGCATCCCCCGAAAATTTTTCTAATGAGCTCTACAACCCTATGCAGGAGGTGGCAAGTTTTAATCCAAGCTTTAAATTTAAAAGTAATCTAAACTCTAATTTTCAATTTTTTGATTTTGATGTCTGATTGGATCAGATTTGTCTGTCTATATTGTACACATCTGTAATATAATACATTATTTGTCTTATTATAATAAAATATTTACCTTGATGGACAAGAATACAGGAAAAACCTGGATATTACTGAATAATTTTTATTGGTGTCCTGAGCTTTATAACTGTTATAGCATGCCAATAGTACTTTATTGGTAAATGGCTTGAAATAAAATGTTCAGGGTATTTATTAAAAACCCAGCATGAATTTGACTCTGTAAAAAGTGTATTTGTTTGGCCTCTGTACTATCATATGTCAATGTCTATAAAATATTTTTTCTCTTTCTCTCTTCCTTCTGCAGGACCAGGCAGCACCCAGTGAATGATCTAATTATGTTCTTAAACTTCTTAAAATAAAGTATTGAGCTGACAATCCTGGTGTATGGCGTTTCCTTTTTTGCTATTTAGGATGGACAGGAAGCTTGGCTGAAGTGTCACTAAAGCACTTATTCCGGGCGTCTGATTAAATCTTTTTGTATAAAGATGGTCACCAGGAATGACTGCAGAAATTCCTGTGTCGATCTCTAAAGGGTAGTCCACAGGTACCAATAGTGGTGAGAAAAAAATACATGATTGGCCAACAAAAAAGAAAAGAAACCCTTAAAGAAGTTACAGCTGACTGACTGGTATGACATTGTTGCTAAATTCTGAAAACTTTCATTTCTTTACCTGTAGGAAATGTAGTTTGAACATCACGTTACACTAAATAAATCATTTCAAAGAACTGTGCTACGAATCGAGCATCTGGTTTTATGCACATAATTTTACTTTGCATTCAGAATGTAACAACGTTTGTGTACTACTTTTGGTTGTCAATCTTGATCAACAAATCTACGATTACCTTAAAGGTCTTAGCAGCAGTGTAGTTGTTTTTAGATTTAATGTGAATCTATCTTGAATGACTTGCATTGTTAAACAGTTTTATAAAAAAAAGTATTATAGCAAGCTGTCCAGTTTAGTCTGTTTACTGTACCTGCTTTTAATTTTTTTGCTGCAGCCCAGTGTAGTTGGCTGCTGATGCGACTACTGTACCAATTTTAAACGGGCTCTGACTATGTAAATACCTAAGCAGTTATGTGCAGACTGATTGGTATCTTGTTTATCAAGTCTCAACATACTGCAGCTGAACCTACAGTACCTGTTTGTCTAGGCATGCAAAGTGTGACTTCCTTTCGTTACCATCTAGCATGGAAATGGCACACCATCAGAAGCCGTCTGTGTAGCAAAGTCTGTATTTTTTATTTTATTTTTTATTTTTTTGGTGACTCCTGCATTACTTGTAGCCATAAGTCTTGGCTTAAAAGGAGAAGTATAACCACATGAAGTTTAATGTTAAATTGTAAAGGGGATAAGCCCATGCATATCAGGGTTCAAAATCAATTAGGGAAGAGTGACTACTCTGGTGTTTATTCCACCTTGCTCACTTACAATTATTCAGTCAGCCAAATATATGGCTGCAGTGCATAAAACCATGGTGATGCAGGTTGAAATTTCAGTCATGTTCCCATCAAAATATGGTCTCCGGCCTGACCATGGCCTGTTCATATGTAGGCTGTTTGAGTAACTGCTGATCTAGAAAATGTGCAAAAAAAATTATTAGAATTTAACCGTAACAGTGCACAAAAATAAATTTGGGGAGCTCTATGGGTTGCCACACCTTCTCACTGAAGGTGAAGGTCCAGCGAGAATCACCGGAATACATTATGCTAACAGGAAAAAATGGTAACTACTCTTTAGAATCATGGTTAGCTGAAAAGCATCTCAATTTGCAGTTTCACCTGCAAAAGACCACATGGGTTATCCCCCAAGAACAGGAATATTAAGAACTGAAACTGGACAATTAATTGTTTAGAAAATGTTTGGTCGTTTGACTCTCAGTATCTGCCACAGCCTGCGCAGAGCAGAGCATGAACATTGTGAATAGACCCAACATGCTTTGCTTAATTGTGTAGTGTTGCGGCTTTTTTGGGACACATTGAGCACCCTTGAAACCAGTTATGCATTATTTGAATGCCATGGAATCTGAATATTGTGACTATGTGCACACCTTTTATAGCCACAATTTCTCCACCTTACAATGAACTACCTCCAGCCTGATGATGCACCCTGTCACAATCACAAGTCACCATACCAGGTTCTGTGAACTTTAATGGCCTACCTACTGACCACATCGAAATAGATTAAAGCACCTTTGCGATGCCCAGTGCTCCTACAAAAGTGGCTGGTAAATGTGTAGCCTATTTTAATTAAGTTTATTTCTAATAGATAGACCTCAAAGAAATTATGGTCAGATTTATTAATCAGGAGCACTTTGGAGCAATGGAAAATGGTCATGACCCTATTTCAGTGCAATAGGTGCATCAGAGTAAGAAGGGAAGTTCATGAAGCGATGCACACATCATGCATAGTGGCCACTGTACAAACCACTGGAGACAGTGTTATGATCTGAAGTTACTTCAGTTAGTCTGGTCTAGACGTATCAGCAATAAATCAACTGATGACCAGAATGTACTGAATGACCAGGTTATCACATCTGTGGAGTTTTTGTTCCCTGATGGCACAGGATATTCCATGACTCAATTTTGAAAGAGTGGTTTTGAGAGTGTGAGGAATAATTTTTACACATTACAGCACACAATGTGGTGGTCAGTTTATTAAATCTAAAGGTGACTAAATGAAATCTTAGAATGTGCAATTGTTTTTGCCAGGCCGTATATAAGCAGGTGTATGGGCTAATCCAGAATCGTTATCCTAGGCTTCCTGGAACACAAGTTAAGAATTTTTATTTTATGAATAAGAAGTTATGACTTAATTTAAATTAGGTTTACCTATTAGTAAGATTGTGTTGTGCTAAAGTTGACTGGATCATGAAAGGAATTCAATTTCTCTAGATCTGCAACTTGAAAGTTCAACGAAAAAACAATGGCATAAAGATAATAAACAAAGGAAAAAAACAATATTAAAGGTATAAAAACAGCACAGTAATGTGTAATCTGTACATAAATGAAAATAGCTAGTAATAATTAAAAATTAAAGAGAAGGACAACTCAGATGATCTCACAAATACAGCCAAGAATGCACATAACACATACATGGAGATGTTTTTGCTTTGCACGTTTTTACAAATTAGGGTTAAGACACAAAATCTTCTTCCCTATTTTTACCTGTAAATTAAAGGTACAACTTTCTATATTCATATAGTAATTCATTAGTCAACTTGTTTACATTTATGTTTTTTTTTAATGAAAAAACATTGTGTCTGCACCTGTGAAAGACAAACTACTTATACTTATACTCATGCTCCAGTGACTTCTATTTTCTCATTATTCATATTTGTCTGCTGCAGGAATTGAAATTTCTGTTCTGGGATCAATAGTTATTTTATCTCATCTTATCTTAAATTTTCAATGAGATGTTCAACAGGCACAAGCAATATACAATTGGTGTGATGGTCAGGTGTCCGCAAACTTTTGACCATATTGTGTAGTTGTGAAGACTGTCGAGGGAGAGTGAGTGTGTGATGTCTGTGTGGCTGGAGGAGGAGGCAGAGGGGACAGCTGGGGATCCTGTACTAAAATCCTTTCCAAGAAAAGGTTCGGCTCTGCTCAGATTTCCCTCGTGTCCATCTTTCACCTTTAAAACCGGTAATACTCAGTGAAACCAGTCCGCACATCTCTCACGTTGTTCACCTGGAGCTTCCTCCTGTATGCACCACCTCAGTTTCACATCGAGTTCTTTCCCCGCTCTCTTCAGCAGGTCTTTTGTCCCCCTCTCTGAAGGTTCTCTGTTCTGTTGCTCCTTCAGATCGCTGGTAATCCAGGGCTTTATGCATTCTGTCATGGAGTCAGTGTGATCTCCTTGGGGCTCACAGACATAATCGAATAGATTGGTTGACTTTTATGTCCATAATAACTATTATATCCATCCATCCATCTATGAACCTCTGAAGACCAACTAGGAACTGTGGAGGCCAGTGGTGACCACTGTATTTATTCCCATTTTGTACGACCTTGGTAGGATCTCCAGTCAACATTCACACACACATTTTCACATTACGGGCAGTTTGGAATGGCAATTAGCTTATTCTAAATAAATTAATGTGACAGTGCTAACCACTAAGCTAGCATGCTGCCATAATATAGCTACTGAAATTCAAATAATGCCGCATTTTAATGCAAATAAATAGAATTAAGGAGGGCAAAATATAATAATAGAATTAAATTGTAAATAAACAAGTGTTAGGATTGTTTCAGGTGGTTTAGATACACAAGGTCAAACGTCGCAGACATGACTAACGTACGTACAGTATAATACAAGGGTTGAACGTTTCTCTCATGAGTGTTTATTTAAAATTAGTCACACTTGGTTTGTTTGACTTCGTTTGAATATAATGTCGAACTTCGCCTTTATCTTTTTCATTCGGGAAACCTGCCGGTAAGTCGTTAAAAAAAAAAAAAAAGATGTTTGCTAATAGCGTGCTGTTCTCAAATTACCTGAAAGTCACGTGATACGCTTTGCTACATTGTAACACCTGGCACGTGCACATGAAGCAGTTCAAATGTTGAAATCTACAGTAATATCGCATAAAAAAAGTTCAACAATCTGTCATTTTATCTTTAGATTACATATTAATTGTCACTTGTGTTGCTGTTAACAAGTCAAATGTTTTTTCTTGCTATTAACCAGACTTCCTTCTGTTTTTGCGCGCGCGCGCGCACGCGAGAGAGAGAGAGAGAGTGTGTGTGTGTGTGTGTGTGTGTGAGTGAGAGACAGAGAGAGAGAGTGTGTGTGTGTGTGTGTGTGAGAGAGAGAGACAGAGAGAGAGAGAGTGTGTGTGTGTGTGTGTGTGTGTGTGTGAGAGAGAGACAGAGAGAGAGAGAGTGTGTGTGTGTGTGTGAGTGAGAGACAGAGAGAGAGAGAGAGAGACCTGTGATTGCAGGTTGAGACATGACACTAGAATAGGGTGGAGTAACATTTTACTCAGTCTGTTTGCAGTTGACCTGGATGTCTTGTTCTTTAACCTGTTTATTTCATTGCTCAGCTTGGGTGGATAAATTATAATCACCCAGAACTTTAAAACTCATCCCTGGATGTTTTTGTTCGCAGTTTGGAGAACCAAATGAACTGTATGTAACTTGAGAAGCCTTGAGGTGAGTCCAGTAGGTAACACAGATAGAAGAACTTGGCCATTGTATGTTTGTGGTGTTTGTGGCTCAACCTGACTGACCTGCACATGTCTTCAAAAACCTATTTAACGTTATACGGTAGTTTTTAAAGGTTTAAACTCTTTTTGAAATTATATTTCTGTTGAATAGTTTGGACGCTGAAGGTATTTTTTTTATATGCAGGTGGCTTTGATATTGTGAACACTCAAATGTTATTGCATTATGTGTAACATACAGTGATTGTAAAGGTCAAAACATTGTCGGTTGGGGTGCCAATATCACCCCCACCCCCCCAGGCTTGTGTGTCACTTAAATGGCAAGAGTGCATTGTACTGTAATTATCACCATGTCACTCTGGCACTTAACAGCTTGAGATAATTGTGGAAAGAGAAAATGTGTAAATAAAACGTCTTGGGTTTGTCTCTCTTTGCAGAATTTGGTGACAATGGCTAACATTAGCGACAATAACCCACTGTCAAGTGAGAACTTGTTGACATGCCGGGTTGAGCGCTGTAACAACTTTGGCGATTGCGAGATCCTGAATGGATCGTACGTTTGTAATTGTATGCTGGGCTACTCAGGAGATGAATGCCAAGGAACGGTCAATTACGGAATAGCCGCCCCACTCACTCTTGGAGTCTTGGCTGTCATCGTCGGGTTCATTATCCTGGCGTTTATTCTAGCATTTGTCCAGCAAAGGAGGAGGGAACGTTTATGGTAAGATCATGGCAAAAACTTGCTTCTTGCTTTGTCTGACCACAGATCTCGAATTAACAAGTTTGAACATTTTTTTCTTTAACTATGCTCCCAGGGAAAAAATCGATGAGGAAAGGGAGGCTCTGAAAAGGAATGGAGATGTTACACAGGCATAAATAGATTGGTCACTTCTGCCTAAGATAACAAGATTAATAAAAGGTATTCTTATTTGCTTTTTTTTGTAATGATATCTGTAATAAACTATATTCATACGCTGATCAGCCTTAATAATAACACCACTATCCGGTGAACTGAATAACACTGGTTATGAGTCATATACCAGTAAACTGGTGTCAGGATCACAGGCACGCAAAGACCAGCCTGTTTGGTTCGATCCCACAGAAATTGCCGTCATTGCTGGCTATGAGAGAAAGATGCCAGAACACTCAGTGACTCACAGCTTGCTGTGTATGGGGCTTAGCGGGCAAAGAGTTCAGGTGTTGATCTGACCCTAAATTTGCCAGATATCAATCTGATCGATCATCCACGGGATGTAATTGGCAAACAAGTCTGATGCATGGAGGATCCACCTTGCAACTTGCAGCATTTGAAATGGATCTGTTGCTAATATCCTGATGACAGACACCACAGCACACTTTCAGTGGAATTATGGAGTCATGCCTCGAGGGGTCACACTTTTTTTGGTGGCGCCTGGTTTTAATATTATGGTTGACCAGCGTATCTTCTCTTTGATAAAAACTTGCATCTGGGCAACTAGGAATAAACACAATGTGCAAGTCTTCAGGTTTCTTTTCCATATGGTATTGTTGTTTTAATAATGTGTAGATCCCATTGTAATAGCCTAATATCCCTTTTCATTAGTTTTTTTTTATTTATTTGTTGTAATTGGCTGTAAAGACAAATGGAGATCTTTCCCATGTGGAGAGCGCGGCGAATTATACTCATTTGGACTCGCTGGGATTGACCTCTCAATTGCGTATCGCTTATATGCTTTGTGTTATTGCAGAGCTAAATAATTATATAATGTCAATATCCTAATAAATTGTCATTTGTACACCTTTATGAGCTGTTATGTTTTTATAACATTGAAAAAATATTTTACCTAATTACAAACCTTGAAAACAGCTTACCTGATGTAAAATTTTTATTTGCAAATCATAAATTGTAAAATGTACTGTTAATGTTTTTGGTTATTTGATTTTCTACATTGTTAAATGCTTTGTTTTTGTAAACATTAAATAAAATGATCAAACCATTTTTTTAAAAAGGTTTTTCAATATACACTAACATTTGTGCATTTTCTATTTATTAAGCTTATCAGAAAAAGGAAAAAAAATTAAGTGAAACGTTTTGTTGCGTGTAAATATCTGAGCAACTTTTTCCAAAACATTTACCACTTTGGGACTACACCCACAGAGTATGCATAAGGCTTTTTTACACTTATATGTAAGGATTATTTTTTAATACAATAAGAAATCTTTTAAAATTAGACCGCCTTTAGATACTTTAAGGGAAAAATAGTAGAGATTTTAAGCTGCCATTTTCCTGAAAATGGTGTTCTATAGGAATTGCTTTCTGAACTTGTTTTTCTGTTTTGTTCTGTTTTTGTCACCGCAGGTAAAAAAAAAAAATTTTTTGTACATGTGCAGTATTTCAACTTCGACAAAAGTGAATGCTCATCACCATCGTTTGCTTGTAAGCAGGACTTTACAGCGTAGAGATGACCGATGTCTTGTTCCTTTGTGCTCCTAGAAGGCCCCAGTTGCTAAATGCTAAAGACTGATTTATTTTTTTCTATCAATTTTGCCCAATTTTTTTTTCAGTGTTTTTCTCTATTTTTTTTCTCAATTAAAAAGCATTTTAAAATATGGATCTTGTGTTGAAAACAGGAAATGTCACTGAGACTGATACTCATTGCTCTCTCAACAACCTTGTGGCATTAAGACATTGCCTGTGTGGGTCCTACAGTATTTGCACAAAATGTTGAGTATTTCAGAAATGTGTTCTGCTCGTCTTTATATAGCTTCAAATCTGACTGGTTAGTTCAAACCATGCTGCTCTTTTTATTGGTTTACAGAATTCTGCACTCTATATTGGGTGGTTTGAGCAGCTCTTGAATTATGTATTTGAGACATATTAACACATTTTAATGCATTTGAGTCTTATAAGGGGGAAAAAAAGAAAATATTAGAATTGCAGTAGATGGTCCACCGCGTTCACATTTCTGCACAAACATAGTCAAAATTGTCAAATTGTTACTGGGATTTTATCCTGCATTGATGTAAAAAAGTTAAATAAAAAAGTTTGTAGATTACTTATTGTCACATAATTTGGTTTGTTTTCTGTGCCCCTTGTAACGGGCAGTAAATCAATTCCAAAGACAAGTCAAAATCTTAAGTTTGCCTTGTTATATTTACTGCCTTCATTTGCTTCAATTAATAAAAATGTTGACATTAGCAAATTGCTTTGGTATAAAATTAATCAAACTCTTTGAACATGCTATTATTAAGAAAAAAAATAAAAAAATAAACCTCCATGTATTATTTTCCAATAAGAGCCACATTGTGTTGTGTATGATAGGATGATATAAGCTGCGTGTGATGAATAAAAAAAAATAAAACGGTTTACATATTTAATTGCAGCATAACATTAGACAGAAAACTTGCTAAGAGCTTAAACACATCTAAATTGAATACATAATGTCAACATTTTAGTCTTCAGTATTCATGTATGCAGTCTGTAATACTAGATGTAGGATTCATTGTGAATGGAAACTGAGATCGTTTTACTTAAAGATTTTAATCTTAGCTAATTACTAATGAGAAGTGTCTGAAAAAATACAGAACTTTTCCTCCTTGCTTTTTACCCACATAAACACACTTGCCTCAGTATGTAAACTGGAGCCACACCAAGACCAGACAGACCGGTCTCACTTGATTCCAGAGATAAAACAAGTTTTACTTCTGTTTTTTCCCTTTATGCATTCTTCTGCCTGAAACCGTAACGCAACATGTTTTCAAATGCTGATTCACTGACATCATCAAACATTTATATTAATAACTGGTCATTTTTATTAGTTCATAGTGCTCAGGTACCAGATTCAATATATTATTTACAATATTTACATGTCAATACATACTAAAGCATGGCAAATACTGTGTTCACCTTTGTTCAGTGAGATATTCTTAGCAAATTTTACTAAAAGCTAAAGAAAATCTGTCAGGTGTTCTCTCAATCAAGAATATACAGTAAACAAAGTAAATATGTTAAGTACACTTGCATTTCCCTTGAGCAACAGTGTCAATATATGTTAACATACTGGATTATAGGCCACATTGTGTTGAGAAACTGTTCATATTTTAGAGATATGATAATGAAAAGGCCCTTATAAACACTATAGAAGTTTATTCACAGTAAAAGCACTTTCATCCTTCAAACACAATTTCGAACTTCAAGATGCTCATTGAATTCAATATATATCCATCTGTCTATCCATCCATCCATCCATCTAAGGACCATAGAGGCCAGTGGTAATTACCATTGTATTGATTCCCATTTTACGACCGTGGTAGGACCTCCGTTCAACATTCACACACATTCACACACCAGGGGGAATTTGGAATGCCAGTTAGACTAATCTGCATGTCTTTGGACTGTGGGAGGTAACCGGAGAACCCTGAGGAAACCCACCAAGAATGGAGCAAACATGCAAACTCCATGCACACAGACCCAAAGATAGTTCCAATCACTAAGCCACTGTACTAATTCAGGATATTCATCCTAATTCCATGTGACATTTACAGCTTTGTTGCATTTGTATGTGTGCGAAGAAAGGAAAAATATTACATAGCTTATAATATTTATATTCCACAAAAGTTTGATTTAAATAATTATTTTAGGTATATCTCTATATAACCCATAATTTAGAAAAACAGATCAAAAGGTGTTTCTCAGTGCGCCATATGGAGCGTTAATCGGGATAATAAAAGATAAAAGTCCGGCATGCCCTTTGATCACAGGTCGGCGTCGTAGGGTTTCGCGTTGTATGAAGGGTTGACCGTGCCTTTCCTTGGCGCTTTGGCTCTCGGGTAATCGTCCAGGGAGTCTCGGGAATACGGTACGCTCGAGTTGCTGCTCGTGACGCTCCTCGGTGCGTAGGAGCGCGGGTATGGGGCCGGATTCGGCGCGCGGGTGACGGTCCGAGGCGCGCGCTTTGGCTCCGGATCCTCCCCGCGGTTGCGTCCGCCGCAGCACCGACAGAACCCTATGCATATGATCAACCCTCCAAGCACCTCCATGATTCCGCCGATGTAACCCAGAACTATGCAGTAACCCACGCGGATGTCCGGGCTTTGCGGGTTGGTGAAGGTGGTGGTCGTGTTAAGGCTGGTCAGGAAACGCGTATACCACGAGATCGGGATGATAGTGAGCACTCCTGAGCAGAAAATCAGCAAGCCGCCGAGTCCAGCGAGGACCCATCGCGGTCGCTGGTTGGTCCAGCAGCGCGCAGCCGGCGTGACCACGGCCAGGCCGATCGCTGTGACGATCAGCGACGCGATCATCATGCCTTGTGCGACTGGAATGACCTGGTTTTGGAAATAGATCGTGTCGGTGGATTGCTGGTTGCAGGTGACAGCAGTACTTAAGCTGGAGGTCTTGCAGATGTCGAAGATGCCCTGGGTAATCACCGTGTCGACGGACTGGCCGGAGACGCTGTAGAGCTGGCGCCAGTTCGGCGCAACCGTGCTGGTCAGGTCCAGGATCCATCCGCAGGGCGCCAGGACCAGCCCGATGATCAGAATCGCTGGTGTCCTCATCGCTGCGTCGATGGTTTCGCACTCGCTCTCTGTCGCGCTCAGTCACTTTGCCTTATAAACCCGCGAGAGTGAAACTGAGGGTGGATCCTTCTATTCATACCTGACTGTTATTGTCCTGAGGGAAGAGCGCAAACCTCTGATCGAGTGCCTTCGTAAACGCTGCATGTTTTGAAAAGGAATACTTTGCATAAATTCAAGGTTTCTGAAACCTCCTCTCAGTCGTCAATCCCTTAACAGCATGCTGCTTTGTGTGTATGCGTGTGCAACATTATTTAAGTAGAAAGTAATTTAGCAGCATACACATACAGACAAAAGTATGTGGGCACCTGACCACTATATCCACTATACCCATATGTCTTCTTTTAATATCCCATTGCAAAACTACACTCCTGCTGTAATACTACACTCACTTCATGTTGTAGTGTAGCTGTCGGGATTTGTGGTTATACGCCCACAAAGACATTATGGAGGTCAAGAACTGATTTTTTCCAAACCATCCCAAAAAATGTTCAGAGGTGTTTGAAAGACACTTTAGTTCTTCCACTCCAAACCATATATTAATAAACCTTACTTTGTCAACGCAGGAATTGTTGTGCTCGGACAGGTTTTGTCTAAGGGAAATCTTGATGCATAATTCTAGAGCATGCAAACACATTCTGAGAAAAGCCACATGTGGGTTTTATGGTCAACTCCACACATATTTCTGGCCATGTAATGTATTTAAATTGCTTTATATGAACATGAGTAACATAATCAACATTATTTAATGCGTATGAAATCATTCCTGGGGTCAAAAATAGCTTGGAAGTTTCCCGGAAACCTGAAAAACTAATCTCTAACATTTTTTAAACTTGGTGGTATTTTTAGACCGTATCCTTTTTGTACAGTATTTGATTTTTTGTTTGATAACTTTTGATATAATCATGACACAGAGGAATACCTAAATGGTGTCTCGAAACTGCCAGACATGTCTGGCATTTCATCGAGATTCCTCTCTCAGATAACACCACCTTCAGTGGTGCTCTACAAAAAAAAAAATCGTGTGAAACTGTTTTATTAAAGTAAAAAGTAAGCTTTTATAATCAAACTTTTTTTGAAAATAAAAACTTATAGTAGACTTATAGCAGCAAATAAAAACTTTGAGTATTTTAACTAGAACTCAAGTTTAGAATTTTAGAACTTTAACTAAAATTTGTCAAATGTATGTTTTGTATGCAACTTTCAAGTACACTGTTCTATTATTTAATGTGGCTGAGTAAATGGGGCCATAGAGAATTCTGACTTTCTTTTATGTACTTCCTTAGATTTAATAAATTAACGGCTTCTCATGGTCAATTGTCAGAAAGATAACTTGCCAATCAACTTGCCAATATGTACTTTCTTCTTCGTTCTGTAGCATAGATTATAAGACGCTGAATGAAATGGAGCAGAACCTTGTGTTTGCTGCTGTTTCCAGTAGAGTTGATGCCGTTTTTAACAACCTCACTCAGCAGGTCAGACCACATTAGTGCTGCAATTTCACACAAACAGCTTGATTTAAAAACAACTATATGACAACTAAACAAGTTTTATTATCCTGCCAGGAATTAAGTCTAAGCCAACTGTATACTTGGCTTTTTATCATTTAAAAAAAGTTAAATTTTCTAATTTGTTTTAGAAAAAAAAAAATATATGAAAAGCAACAGTAAATACCACACTGGATGCACATCACTGAGGCTCCTGATCAAATGCTTTGCTTTGTCTCCATCTTGTGTTAACTGAAGTAACATCACTTTACATTTTTTTTTAATTCTCCAAATCAGTCCATCCATCTAGCAACCTCTGTAGACCAACAAGGGACCATGGAGGCCAATGGTGACCATATTTATTCCCATTTTGTATGACTGTGGAAGGACCTCCAGAGGAAACCTACCAAGCATGGGGAGAACATGCAAACTCCACGCACACAGACCTGACGCGGAAATCAGAACCTGGAGGTGCAAGCCAATTCTCCAAATGCAAAGGTGATTAACGAATGTTTATACTCAATATATATTAATATGTGTAAAATACGTTTTAAAGATTAAAACATCACTGTTTGCCACTTGTCATCTCTACTTCCGATTTCAAACACCTGGTACATGATTAAGTGTTTCACAGAGGGAAGGCAAGTCATGCAGTTATTCATAATAGTCAGCAGGAAACGATATTACAGCTTCAAATACTACATATCCACTCTGGTTATGTAATGCAAGGACAAGCAGAAATGTATTGAAGTAGAAAGTACAAATATTTGTTGTAAGACATAGTGGCGTTAAAGGAAAAAAGTACCCATTAATAAAACAACTCAAGTTAAGTGCAGTTACATGAAATACATAGTCAAGTACAGTAGTGAAGTAAATGTACTTATTTTTCATGTGTAAAATACGTTTTAAAGATTAAAACGTATTTTTAGCCACTACTAAGCCACTGAGGTGCATTTATCCAAACTTGCCAACTTGTGTTCTGGCTAAATGAAAATCCAAAATATTATTTTACAGATTTGAGTAATTAGCCTAATATTTGTAGCTGTTGTTAACTATTTATCCCAAGAGGGTGAGGTCAGGTAATAATGTTGGGTGGGGAGGCCTGAAGCACAACTGGCGTTGCAGGTAATCCATCCAAAAAGGGGTTCGCGGGGGTTGAGGTTAGGTACAAAGACATATTATATAGTTGTGTGCTTCAAGCTTTCTGGCAAAAGATATTTGATAAAGAACTGAATATAAAATCACTCAGAAACAAGTTGGCCTGCAAATAATGTTAATTTGGGCCTAATGTCTTCTGGCAGTGGAAAGTTCAAGGATTAAAAAAATCTGTAGCTTCACTAAAAAGCCAAAATATTATAAAACAAATTTTAACGAATGTTCACGTTTACATATTTAACTGGTTAGCACTGTCACCTTTTGAGGATTTGCTTCTTCCTCAGGTCTGAGTTTGCATGTTCTCCCTGTGCTTCCTGGGTACTCCAATTTCAAATCACAGTTCAAAGGCATGTAGGTTAGATTAATTGGTGTTCCCAAATTGCTCATAGTGTGTGTGTGTGTGTGTGTGTGTGTGTGTGTGTGTGTGGGTGTGTGTGTGTGTGTGTGTGGATTGGCCCCCTGTCCAGGGTATAACCTCAAGTTCAAGTTCAAGTTCAAGTAGGCTTTATTGTCACTTCAACCATATACACTTAGTATACAGTGAAACGAAACAACGTTCCTCCAGGACCAAGGTGCTACATACAACATAAATTTACAACATAGATTAACAGAAAGACTAAACTAGTTAACTAAGAGACAACATAAATTTACAAAAACCTAACTAGCCAACTCAGAGAGGCGACTATCTACTGGTTTTTTATTTATTAATTAATTTTTTATAAATACACATAACAGACAACATAAAGTGCGCATGCAAATGTAAACAAGAGCAACAAGTGACAGTGCGACAAACACGACATAACATAACCTGCCTTGTGCCCTAAGTTTCCTGGGATAGGATCCAAGCCCCCGTGACCCTGCAGGATAAGTGGAAGATGAAAGAATGAATATTTAAGTAATTGCACTATTTGAATAGTTGCATATATTTTCATAAAATAAATCTTAAATGAGGGGGTTTATTAAGAACAGAGCAATTTAGCACCAATATATAGACTAGATAATACAATAAATTATACAGGTACATGTTAATGGGATGGTACATTTGTCTTTCATACTTTGTAGTGTCTTTAAAATGTTTGGTGATACATAACTAGACCTCCATTCATTTTTAGACTGAAGGTTTAAAAAAAAAAGAAAGAAAAAAGGAAATATGCTATGTGCTCTATGATAGTTACACTTGAGGCTACCACATTGAATGTTATCGTTTAGAACCCTTTTCTTTTTCTGCAGCCTGGTTTAGGGATAATCAGGCGGTGCTGTGCAGCAGATGAAGGGACGTTTACATGGAAAAAGGCGGGTCAGAAGAGAAAACTGCGCGTTATGGAGTGAACAGGAACCACGACCTGCCTGCGTCACTAACGGTTTCCTACTACATGTGCGTGCGCGCGCGGGCTTCAGATAAACCGCACGAGCTCGACACCTCCACACGCTCGCGAGAACGAAACCAGAAAACATGAACTTCACGTTTGCTTTCTTAGCAGGTAAGTTAGTTTTAGCGTTTTTTTAATTATTATTATTATTTAAATAATGATAAGAAATAAAACAGTAGATATTAGGAAACAAAATAAAAACGTTGTGGTATAAAATTGTGTATAAAATGTGGAGCTTAATTAAAATGTTGGGCTTCATACATAAGGTTAAATGTCTTGCACTTGCTTTGTAAATGGCAAATAAACTAGTCAGATAGATTTATATATATATATATATTCCTAAATGGTACATAAAATGAATAATGTCATGTCTAGTAAACCAGCCATGATCCCCAGTTCAATTTGGGGTCAATGTTATTAAAGTGAGTCATTTGAAAATAAGATATTTACTTCTCCTGTCACTGTTTACCATCATCCCAATGCCATTTTATATATATATATATATATATATGATTATCAAATACAGACAGAATGATGCTTATCGGATCATCTGTTATCATTCCCTCTCGTTTCATGTCCTTGTTTTCAACTGGCAAAGTTTCTTTACTCTAAAAATCAGAACAAGATGCAAATAATTTAATGAACATATTTGAGTACGAGTTATTCGCCTGGCATTATAACTAATTATAAAAGATCTTAAACAAAATTTGAGGGCTTAAATAGAACGAAACGAATCCAAGTATGAACTCAGTAAGACATTTCCATTACAGAATCAAGCTAAGTGTACGCACTTCACCCAATTTTCATATTGACTTGTTTGAATATCTGTTTATTTAAATCTATTTATAAGTTGTTTAAATACACCATCTTTATTACTTCTTCATTTTCTTCTGCCTCGTTTTTAAGTATTGGATTTATTCCAGAAATTTAAACCACAAAACCTGCAATTTGAACATTTGAAATTCAAATCGACTTTAATTATGTTCGTTTATATGTTATTGGGTTTATGGAAGAAAAGAAAATATTCAGGTTACTCTTCAGCCACAAGTGCATGAGGTCGGGCACTGATGTACGTAGGGAAAGGAAGCCTGGAGCGCAGCTGGTGTTCCAGTTAATCCAAAAGGTGTTCAGTGGGACTGAGGTTAGGTGAAGCTACAGTGTACAAGACATTCTATACTATTGTGTGCTTCCAACTTTCTGGCACCATTGTGGGGAAGGCACACATGGGTGTGATGTTCAGGTTTCCGTAAACCTTTGGAACAGTGTATCACACATCTTTAATTTTTTATGTGTGTGTGTGAGTATAGATTGGCATGCTTAGAACACATCAGATGTTAACAAAGTACACAAATCTTGATACTTGAAATCCAATTCTAACAATTCTAAGCACAAACGTAACAAAATTACTGAGTTGTATTGTTTCATCACTGTTTGCCACTTGTCATCTCTACTTCCGATTTCAAACACCTGGTACATGATTAAGTGTTTCACAGAGGGAAGGCAAGTCATGCAGTTATTCATAATAGTCAGCAGGAAACGATATTACAGCTTCAAATACTACATATCCACTCTGGTTATGTAATGCAAGGACAAGCAGAAATGTAGTGAAGTAGAAAGTACAAATATTTGTTGTAAGACATAGTGTCGTTAAAGGAAAAAAGTACCCATTAATAAAACAACTCAAGTTAAGTGCAGCTACATAAAATACATAGTCAAGTACAGTAGTGAAGTAAATGTACATTTTTTTATATTTTTTATTTTTTATAGACTACTTTATTAAACCAAAAGTGAAATTGTAATTGTTAGGAAGTGCACTGTGGGCCATATAATAGACATGGTTTAGGGCTCAACAGTGGCAACTTGGTGGTGCCAGGGACCAACCCCCAACCTTCAGATCAGAAACCCAGTAACCAACAGCCTCACCGGTATAAGGCACCTCTGCCCTAGTTACCTTCCACCTCTGAAACAGTCTCAGTTTTTTTTTTGTTGTTTTTTTTAACCACTGCTCTGGTGTTAACCTAAGAGCTACCAATCCAAAAAGGAAGAATGATGCAAAACTCACAGGACAGCTACAAATACGATAGTGGTGATGGTGACACAGACAGAAAATGAAACTTGCTAATGGGTAGAAAATGATTCTTATTAAGTGTTGCACACTTTAAATAATGTTTCTGTTTACACCTTCTGTGCAAGGCCACATTTGTGATGATTGGTGACATATGCAAAACAAGATTGTAGTATATTTACATATTTAATCACATAAAAAAATAATGTGCAGTAATGTACTAAAAAAGTTACAACACAGTGCTGTAGTAGTTGTGGGCCTTGCACCTCCATGGCTGATGCTTTGAATCCCACCTTTGTGTCTGTGTTCATGGAAATTGAATGATCTCTCCATGCGCAAAGACGTGCAGATTAGGCTAATGGTCATATCAACATTGCCCGTAATGAGTGAGTGTGTGTGTCCTTGTGCACTGTGCTGGACTGACACCTCATCCCACCTTGTGAACCTGGGATATATTACAGGCCTCCTGCTACCTTGTACAGTTTAAGAGGTATAGAGAATGAGTGAGTGAGAGTGAGAAAAATGTTACTGTAATTTCACAGCCCAGAAAAATGGCTTTTAACCAGAACTCTAATTATATCCATTTCGTAAGGTCTGATGCTAAGTGTGGGATGTGCTGAAAACTCCTCACAGACGACAGAAAATAATTCATTACAAACTTCCACTGTCGTCTTACCAACAACTTCTACCTCCACGAAAGTGTCCACTACAACCATCACTGCAACTGCAACTTTACCTTACAGCTCCACTCTATTCACAACCGATCCAGCAACTATCACTGTTACCAACACCACTAACATCACCACTGCTGGATCACATATTACGCAGACTTTAAGTACACCCACATCACCAGAAATGTCTACTAATACCACTGAACCTGTGGCCACCAGCAGCACCATAACTGCCACCAACAGCAGCATCACCACCATCAACGCCACAATTGTCAGTACCACTATGATCTCCCCCACTGTCAGCGGCACCAGCAGCTCCACTGACATAAAATCCACTATGCCGACATCAAGGCCTATCTCTTCCTCGACATCATCTAATTATTCAGCCACAACAAATGCTAGTTCTAGTTCAACCTCCATCACATCATCAGTGACATATTCCTCATCTTCCACTTCAACTACTTCAGCGACAACACTATCAACAGTAAAGACAACATCATCCACAGTGCCATCCAGTACATCAAAGTCCTCAATCTCTGCCGGTCCTGTCAAGGCGCTGAGTTCAGGTAAGACATGTTTTTGGATTGCTCAACTTCATATGTAGTGTCGGTAATTTGTTGACATACCAGAAAACTTGGTCATAGCAATAAAACAAGATTATAGACAGAAACACTATTTCACATTTAACTGTGGCGTTTTACAGGCAACTGTGAGATTTTACCGGTCAGTCAGATTTGATCATCACAAAGGTCAAAAGAAATAACACTTTCTCCGCATAAACTCCTTGCTTTTCAGTACACTTCGTCCATCTGTCAACAAGCTGTCAACAAGTATTCCCTCATTAAAATGTTTTATGCTGAGCTGTGAGCCAAAAAGTGCACAGCTGTCTTCATTTCTTTGTCAGAAGTAAATCTTTGTTCGCATAGGGCTACTTTACGCCTCAAAGCAAAGTGTCGAGAGTGTTGGCAGAAGTATGTCAACGTACATCGTCATGCAAAAATCACAACACTCTTGGATAGCAGTCCTCAGCTCTTTAATAAGCGTCTAACTAACGAGCACTGTTGATTGTTCAACCTTTTACCTGATAATGTTCCAATACTGGCCCTTGAGAATCCCAGAAAACTGTAAGCATAAATTTTCCAGCTGATGGTTGACTTTTTTTTTTTACTTTTTCTCGGTCCGTTCTTGAAAATGTTTCAGTCCCACACTCATACGCCATACCAGTACCATACCAGTAACGCTTCTCTTTCACCTTCCTTAGAGTATCAGTCCAAATTTTGTTTGCAGATATCCAAACACCTCTGTTTATGTGTATGAATCATGAAAAAATTAATACACATTCCATAGCCAATACTGGTCAGATTCAGTATAGCTAAGAATATTACACTGGATCAGCCTTCATGTTAGATTAACTAAAATAATATACATAGATCATTTATTTTACTGCCAGTCGTTCCATCTGTTTACAGCCCAAGTGTACGACCCACATTCAAGTCCAAAGTACAAATTTTATAGTATGTAAAACTTGTTCCTAATCCAGTAAACATTGTCCTAAATATAAAAGATCACAGTCCTTACTGTAACTACAATAAAACATATTGGTCTTTGTACTCTTTTTTTGCCATCATACTGTACCTCATTCCCTAAGAGATTTGGGGAACTGCACTTCAGTACTTCAGTGGTTGGTTTTTAGGCAGTAGAAAAGATTGCAGTACACTGCTACGTAATGTTACAACAGCTGTAAGCAGTCCTTCTCTCAGTCCTTTCTCTCTCGCTCTTGAATTCAACAAGAAGAAATGCTGCAATATGAGAGAAAAACTGAAAGGTTCTGAAGACCTTCTCACAAAAGGAACTTTTACCAAATTCTACTGGTACACATTATTCTTACTGAATGCACTGATGTCTATATCTATAAATGTTACACAGGCATCTCAGGAAAAACTTTTCCTCATGAGATTAGATAGATCCACTGTACAAGTACATGTGAATTAACTTTTACATTACAACAAATAACGTATTAGAGTGAACTATTATTTGTATTATTTGTAGTCATAGCAGTAGTAAAGTAGTGGTAATAATAATAATAATAATAATAATAATAATAATAATAATAATAATAATAATTTGCTTTACAAGTACCACTACACTAAAACGAGTTACACACAGGATGAGTATAACTTATACCCATACTAAAAATAAACAAATAAAAAAACTAATCAATAAATAAATAAATATCCTCCAGGTAGCCATTTTTATTCATTTCATTTCATTTGTAATTAATTAATGAATAAATTCTAGCCTGGTCACTGTCCATTGTGTATTTCCGAAAAAGTAATGCTCATCATTTGGATCATATGTGTTTTCTCCACAGTGAGCGTCGCCGCCATCGCCATTGGGTTCATAGTTCTGGTGCTATCATTACTGGGCGTAGTGTATTACTTCAAATTTAAGTAAGTAAACAAAATGCTTTCAAGCTGAATTTCAATCTCTTTCATGACACTTAGATACAGTAGATATAATTCTCTATGAGGACCATTAGGTCTAATGTCTTCCTGTTTGAAGGTATCAATTCGAAGATCATACTGTAGTTATCAGGTGCTACTAAGGAGACAATGAGGAGAAAAAGTACTTTTTTTGTACACAAAAGTAGATGTTTAGGTATGATGTAATGTAGCATTGACTTGTGCGAGTAGTTCCTCTAATGTTTCAAGTAAATCTTTATACATTAACTTGCAAGTCATAAAATAAAGACTTGGCACTATTTATAGCTAGACAACAAGGAAGAAATGAGTAATAAAGTCAGTGATTTACATGTGGTGCTTATGTGTGTGTGTTTGGTATAGGCGTCCTTCCTATGGTCGTCTGCTGGATGACACAGAACAAAGCTCAGTGGGAAATTTCTTCAACCCTATGTTCGATGGCCATTGATCATGTACCACTTAAGAACATGATCTAGTATGAATCCACTTCAGACGGCGGGATTTGGATGATCAAAACCCGGCTTGAACGAATAGACTGTGACTATCCTAATGAACATCGTACGCTCTGTCAGTGAACTTGTGATCTGCTCACCTGAAGCAGTTACATAGGTGTGTAAAACTGGAAATGTGAAGTTCTTATAAATAAGTGATTTTATGTGACAGACGATCAAAGACGTGCGCTTTGTTGTTGAGGTATTAGATATTACATGGTAGATACAGTAGGTATGTCAGTTCAGTGAAATGAAGTGTGCTGTTTCTGTTAAAAGATTAATATAAAATAATGGAAAATGTTAGACATTTACAAACTAGGTGTACACCTGAAGAGGCTTTTGAATAATGACTAATTTATGTTCATATTCTCCCAATTGATAGTGAGGCTTGTTAGTCAGACTGTAAGATGATGTGATATTGATATTGCAATAAATTGGGAAATAGCAATAATCTAGTAATTATCCTAGATCAAGACCTTTTCACCAGTTGAATTACAGTATGTCTATCTGTCCTCTTGTTCTACGTCAATGTTTTGTAAATGTTAAAATTCTATTTAATGTCGTACCACTGTTTTGCTTTTACCAGATCTCAGGGAGAAAAAATAAAGTGACTGCTGCAAATATAGTTTTGTGGCCATGTTGTCCAGCTCTGATCACTTGCGTTATCTGTGTTAATATTTGTATATCTCTGATGTTACTTCGAATACATTTTCAGTACCTTTTGTCATTAAACCCCATTTCCTCTCACTTCTCTCACTGAAATCCAACCCAAACAAACTATCTGTCATTGTTATTTCCTCACAATGATATCACGGCAGAGACATTCTCATAACTCATAAGTCACATGTACAGTATATTTTCCCTCACACATTCAGTTTATAACAGACTGTAGCCTGTGTTACTCAGCATTTAAGAATCTTTTTACGTCTTCATAATAACAAACAGTTGAGAGTTTTATTTTCTTGTCAATATAATAATAGGTGTTAACTGGCAGCATGCAATTGCACATGGAAATGGTCAAGGCTGTAATTAGAGCCCTAAATAAAGCACTAAGCCAGTTGAGGAGATGGAGTCACTACATCTGGGTGTTTGATTGACATGATGTTGGTTGTTATATTAATACTGCTTTAGCTTAGTAGTGTAAGAGAATTAATATTTTATCTAGGAATAAAATGTTTTGTAATTGTTTTTCCCCTCACCACTAAATCTAGTCTGCCATGTTTTCCGATTCCTGTCACCAAATCGACTTCCTGCTTGCGTCTGTGACCTCATTTTGGGTTCCACATCAGATCGCAATATCTTTTGAACTGTAGCTTAGGTAAAATATGTAGGCAATATTTGTGTGACGGCCTGTGAAATCCCTTCACATGGAAACAGTTTACATTTTCTACTGCATAGAAGAATTGTGTTTTTGGAGACCAGAGGTGGAAAGTAACAAATTACATTTATTCACGTTACTGTAACCGAGTATTTTTTTTTTTGTTTACTTCTACTTTTTAAAGTAGTTTTTAAAATATGTAATTTTACTTTTACTCAAGTATGTTTTGTTTGAAGTATTGTACTTTGCTACATTTTAAATAATATTTGTTAGTGAGTAAAAAATAAATTAATGAAAATGAAAAATACTAAAAATAGTAGGGAGGGGGAAAAATTGCACCCTGGGAACCACTGCATTGTTTGATTGATGGGCGGGGTGACGATGGCGACGGACAAAACAGATGCCGGTAATGCAGACCCAGCTGAAAGCGAAATGCCATCAAATTCTTATGAAGCAAACCCCTGGTCGTACGTACTGGATATAAGCGACCATTTCGATTTCAAGCGCAAGAAAGGCAACAGCTTTTTTATGCAAAGGTGTTCCTTCAATTAAAAACAATTACACTAGAATCCCTCATCCCACCCCTGCTGTTAAGAAAAGTAACTCAGTAACTTTTACTCTGAGTAAATTTTTAATGAGCTACTTTTTACTTTTACGTTTTAATGCTGGTAACTTTACTTGTACTTAAGTAAAATTTCACTTAAGTAACAGACAGTACTTTTACTTGAGCACTAAATTGTATTACTTTTTCCACCTCTGAGGGAGACTACAGACTGCAGCACAGGAGCATCAAGGATATATTGATAGTTAGCATTTGATTACAATATGTATATATATTTGATTAGGTATGTGTCTGTTTCACTTAAATCTATCTTCTAGATCTAGCTTTGACCCAAACATGACATCCGAGTAAGGAAATCACACTTAGCTAACAAGGTGTTACTGCGATCTTTGTTAAACTGGCTCCCTTACCCTGCGTGATCTTTGGGGACAGAGAGCAAACACAACATTAAGAAGTAAATAAAAACACACATATAAACAAAAAAAAACATCGTTTTGATAAAATATAAAATGCGATTTTGTATTTCCAAATCAGATTTTTCACCTTCTTTCACTGTCGGAAACCGCCTTTACAAAGCTGCCATATTTATGATGGGTGTTCAAGTCAAACCGGGACTTTTAAGAATTTATCTTGAAAAAAGAAGTAAAACAAAAAAATTTAACAAAATAGTTCAAGCACTCTTAGCTGCAGCAGAACATTTGAATAGTGTGAGCATTTTAAAGAAGGTCGTAGTCCCTCTGCAGTCATGAACGACCATCATAGTTTTATTCTGATCAGTTCTAAATTAAAGACATAAGAGGACCATTAGGACTTTTAGCATCTTTAAAAAGAACAACTTGTCTAGGTAGAGCATGATAGGATTGTTCTTGTTAGAGTTTCCTCAGAAGGCCCAGGAGGACCAGGTTGTGACACTGTTAATCTTTCACTTCTCATTTCAAATTTAACTATAATTCTGTCAATAGTAGAAAAGGGGATTTAGGATTCCTAGCCAGCGTACTCTTGAACAATCCACTCTCTGGTCTCAGCACTTTGGGCTCAGGGATGCGTAAAGGTGGGGATTCCCAATCTGAAAAGAAGGAAACAAAACTAATAAGAACTTATACTAATAAGAACAGATGTTGTTTCCTAAATTTTATCTTAAAACTTCTGGTGTCTGTTTACTGCTTGCATATCTGTGTAGTTGTGAATGCATTTCCTGTATGAAACACAGGATGTGGGTAGTGTGGAGGCTCAGCAGGCTGTCTCACATTTCCAGTTTCGGTAGAAATGTAACCTTCTGTGCAGGTTCTCCATGTGTCCATGTGGCCTTCAGATGTGAATGTGTGTGTGTGTGTGTGTGTGTGTGTGTGTGTGTGTGTGTGTGTGTGTGTGTGTGTGTGTGTGTGTGTGTTCATGAACTGTGATGGAATTGCATCCCATTCAAGGTGTATTCCATCCTAGATCTGCGTTAACCTCCAGATCCAGATCAAGTTCATTCCAACACCTACTGTAGGCTCCTGAACAGCTGAGTCACTGTTGTCTTCCAACAACATCTAAAGACCTATTTTTCCTCCAGTACCTGGATTAAAATGAAAAAACAAAACAAAACAAAAAAACACTTAGAACAGCATTTTAGACTGATGGTGATGCTCAGTAACATACTGTAGTGAACCAGTATAAGGTACAATATATATAAGGTATATGTACTGTATATTGATGGGGACCTTAAGTACTTATGTACGTAGCTCAAGATAAGGGCATCTGCTAAAAAATATAAATGCCAATTTAAATGTGAAAACACTTCCTCACCACTCTGTAGGCTGTTTTTATGATCAGAGAATGTTGCCCATTGAAAAGAGCATGATGTGGTTAAAGGGCTCTTTTGTGTGTTTTGCCATTCATACGAAGCGCTAATGAAAGGATGCTAAAGCGGATAAGAGCTAATGAGTGGGTGCTGAAGTGAGAGCGCATGATAACCATAATGATGACACACTTGGGCGTCCTTCCTGTAAAATAGCTGCTCATCCGGCTACTCCTCTGGCAGTGACTGTGGCAAAAAATGACAATGATGGAACAGGAAATGTAAAGAAATCGAGTACAGTATGCACACCGTGGCATATAGCCAGAAATCGGCTACACTTCCTGTAAAGTCAGTAACCAAGTGTAACCAAGAGATGTCAGCAGTTCCTCTTTACAGTAAGTTGGGTGTTTATTCCTCTTCTACACAGTGACATGTAAGGTATGCGAGAGAAAAAAAAAACACTCACTGAGGAGTATAAAGTAATGCATTTTAAACATCTGGATGAGATCTGGAAGTTCAGTCGCTTCACATACACGTAATAATAGTAAAGCAAAACATAGTTTAGGACTAAATTATACTTTGACCACCAAAAAGAAAGTCACACACTCTAATATTTCACTGGACTTCATTTTGTTTGGTACAAAAATCCCAAAACTTCCAAATGGGGTTGACCAGTCCATGTGTGAAAATGATGTCTCATGCTCTCTGAGCCACTCTACCAGAATTTGAGGCTGAGGAATCCTCTTCATTATGCCCCCATTATGAAAAATTACATTGTTGGAAAAATCTGGTCATTCAGTGTATTCAGGTCGTCAACTGATCTGATGTGTTACAACGTTGCTGAACCGAGACCTGACCAACAGAAGCAACACCAGAGCATAACACTGCCCCCACAGGCTTATACGGTCGGCACTAGGCATGATAGGTGCATCACTTCATCAGTGCGATATGCAGTGAAATGCCTAAACGATCGCCCGAGACCTTAAAAATAAAAGATTATTAATAGGAAATAAATATGAATAAAAAGAAATTAAATAGAAATAAATTTTATCTGGGCCTCAGAGTGGCGCAGTGGTAAAAGCGCTCGCCCTATCATCTGGAGATCGGCAGTTCGATTCCTGGGTGATGCTGTAACCTCTCGCAGCCGGAGGTCTAGAGAGAGCTGATTGGCCGAGCTCTCTCAGAGGGGAGGGATTAATCACGGCTCAACAGCCAATCAGGGGCGCAATGGAAGGAGCAGATAGCGCTGTCCTCCGAGTGTGTTATGCCGCCCCCAACGGCGCGTGAGCGAGCAGTTCGAAAAGATGCGGTCGGCTGGCGTCATGTGGTTCGGAGGAAACACGTGATAGTCTTCGCCCTTCCGGCTGAGTGGTATTAGTAGCCTTAATGTGGGAGCCCCCTAGTGACGGGGAGGAATTGGACACGACTAAATTAGGGAGAAAATAGGGGGGTGAATTTATTTGATCTAAGATAAGAAAAATATATCTATGGAAGATAAGACAAAATATACACTCACTCACTCATCGCCGTTACCGCTTAATCCTGTATTCAGGGTTGCGGGGACCCTGGAGGCTATCCCAGGAGACTTAGGGCACGAGGCAGAATACACCCTGGACAGGGTGCCAATCCATCACAGGGCAGACAGACATACACACACTCACTCACACACTACGGGCAATTTGGGAACGCCAATTAACCTAACCTACATGTCTTTGGAATGTGGGAGGAAACCGGAGTACCCGGAGGAAACCCACCAAGCATGGGGAGAACATGCAAACTCCATGCACACAGAGACGGGAATCGAGCCTGGCCGGGAATCGAACCCGGACCCTGGAGGTGCAAGGCGACAGTGCTAACCACTACACCACCGTGCCGCCACGAAATATACATAAAATAAAATTTAGCTGTACAAATATGGAGAAGAGATGATTTCTGTACAAATATAGAAAAATATAGAAACGTGATTTATGTGCAACGAGCAAAGAAAATAGAAATATGTACTGTAAATGCCATCCAATAGTAGTTTCATCAATCTCCTTCGTTGTTTTGTTTGCTTAATACGGGACAATAATTTGACCCTTTTGAAACAGAGTAATATCTTTGCCATGATATGTCTTCTCAGAACTGGGAAGCTGCTCACTGCAACAGTAAAGGTTAAACAACTTCTTTCCAGCTGAACCATATTAATCACTGCAGTAATTATCCAATGGAAGGCTTTTAACTTGGTTAAATACAGGTGGTAATTTTTTGGGTGGGCAGTGTATGATAAGTGTATTGCGCATCTTGGCTCATTTGATGATTGACCTGTTTAGCAATCTTACTGTCCCTTTCCATATAATTTTTTTTAAAGCAAAGAGACATATTACTGCATTTACTAAATCTACCAAAGTGCTTTTACTAATCTAAGAAACTGGTGTAGAAAGTCTACTGTGAGAGTTACTTCAATTTTAATAGGTTTGTTTACATGCAGCAAGAACATTATTATCATACTGTATAATTAAAGAGGAGCGTCTTATCAACATTTTTTAATAGTCCATTTAGTTGTGTTTAGTTGATAACTCACTGGTTCCATGCATATGAATTTACCCTTTTCTAAGTTTCTATATGTGATAAAGTTACAACAAGAACAGGAATTATATAGCTTGTTAATAACATCATATAACTTGCAATTTTTTTGGAATTTAAGGGAATCCCCTGATGCTGTGAAACATAAATTGTTACTGTCATGTACATATTGAAAAAAAATTAAAAAGTTGCAAGGCACACAAAGTGCAAATGTAATACCATGTGAGACAAAATTATACAAAAACACAGGACAAAATATACAACTAATATCAACCAACTGCAGACTATTTAGTCATGTAGTACTAGTAATAATTAAACCAGTAAAGGCAGTGCAAATATGTAAAAAAAAAAAAAAAAAATAATAATCAGGAAGGGGCAAATACTTTTTCACGGCTCTTTAAGCGTAAAAGCAAACACCATATTTCTGGACCTGAGGTCTCTGCTGCATGTTACTGCACCATCATTTTGGATCAGGTTTGTGTCATGATCATTAAATTTTATATATTTAGTTAATTGATGTTCATCAATATACAATTAAAACCATCACATGTTTCTGGCATGTTCCTGAAACATCATGGACAACAAGAAGTTATTTTATTTATACATTAATTGAAATTTTTAGGTTGGCTGGCGGGCAGCATGGCGGCTAAGTGGTTAGCACTGTTTGCAAGTTCTCCCCGTGCTTGGTGGGTTTCCTCCGGGTACTCCGGTTTCCTCCCACAGTCTAAAGACATGCAGGTTAGGTTAAGTGCCCATAGTATAGTGTGTGAATGAGCATAATAATGTGTGTCCTGTGATGGATTGGCACAGTCCAGGGTGTATCCCGCCTCGTGCCATAAGTCTCCTGGGATAGGCTCCAGGCCCTCCGTGACCCTGTGTACAGGGCAAAGCGGTATAGATGTTGAGTGAGTGAGTTTGGCTTATCAGGAAGCGGTTCTATCCTGGTAGGTGTTCCACAGGGTACAAGACTTGACACCTGAATGGTGTAAGTGTGAAAATCATGAAAAAAAAATATTGTAGCCATCTCCCCATAACCATGCCCAATTGGGAATATCTTTTGGAAGACAGGATTTTCATCATTCCAGAACTATTTGCATTCTTCCAGTAGAGAATTTAACCCAAACGTCATTGGTGCTGACAATGCCTTGCCTTCATTTTAATGCGTTCTCAAATAATGGTTAGAAATTGGCTTTTAACTAGAAATCAGCCACCTTCTTCACTGAAGTACTGCTTGAACAGTAAATAAATAGTTGACTACCATTCATAAGTCACACCTTATTACCTAATGCATCACACACTAGTGATTTTGGCTCACCACGGTCTAGAATGTGGTTAAATAATAACAGAACTACTGTGATTTGATGTCACAGACATCAAAAATTATCCAAACATACTGTATGAGCAACGATGGATGACACCTTCAAACTAGGAGAGACCGAAACCTGTGGTGAGCTTTGACGACGATGGAATTTTTCCTGATGATTAACAGCCTGGCTTTTTTTGGGGTGGGTCTAAGGACAAGCCTGCTTTTGTAGAGATGATGCTGTTTTTATGGAAACATTATGTATATGAATAACACCATATGCATGAATAACATCTTGTATATGTTGTTATTCATTTGCCCTTTGTACATTGAATGGAGTTTCTACTGCAATCTTCAATGCAGTACAGCTCTGGACTTTTATTCAACACCAAGGCAATTTCCTAAAATGATCCTGGTCGAACCGAGATCTTGCCCCTAAGTGCTTTTGCTAAAAAAGCATTGTTCGATTCCCTTACCAAAAAAGTATACATAACGTTATAAAAGTATACATTTCGAGTATATTTTCCATGTGTACTTTATGGAGTAAATATATTAATGTTCACCGGTCAGCAAATCAGCATAGCATTAACAATGATTATTAATTACATAACAGTAAACTGGTCACAGCATCGTGGGTACCAAAGGCTCACCCATGCCGGCCGGAACCAAAAGCCAATCATCTGATTAGATCCCACAAAAACCTGAAAAAGAAACCCAATGGTGGCCATGATAGAAAGGAACCAGAACACCCAGTGCACCGCACACGAGGTCCAGCAGGCAAAAAGCCCAAAGCCACAAACCCACCTCCAAATTCACCAGATCCCATTCCAACCAAGCACTAATGGGATGCACCACACAAACAAATCAGATTCATGGATGCCCTACCCTGTAACTCACAAAACCCAAAGGAGCTGACAAATTCCTGGTGCTCGACTCCACAGCACATCCGCTGAGGTCTTGTAGAGTCATGTCCAAAGGGGCGAGACCTGCCAACGTGGCATAAGTGCAACCTACGGTACATAATGCTTTGTGTTCTAATGTTATGACTGATCGGTGAACTTAATACTTGATACTGGTTATGTAGTTCTAGCCCACTTTATATAAATATACTTTGAAGTCCAGTATACTTTAGCAGTTATATCAATGCCACAATATCTCAAATCAACATTGCTTGGGTTTAACTCCTAAAGAAACCCTGAGATGATGCTATTGTCTTTTTTTTTGTCCACCCCAAAATGTAGGAAAAATTAACTCTCCACTCTTTCACCCCTTTCTAAATTAATACTGTATGTCTGATTAATATATAATATAATTCCGTCCTTGTATGTGGTAATGGCTTATAACATCAGCCACTATGACTAAAGTCTGTTACTCTCACAATTTGAAAGAACTCTCAGTAAAATTGACTAGATGTTTATTTGTTATATAAAAGAACAAGAACACAGGGGCAATGGTGGGGGCACACTAGTGCCTTGTGGTGGATTGGCGTCTCCATCCAGGGTGTACACTGCCTCATGCTCCAAATCGTTAGGGATAGGCTCCAGGCTTCCTGTGACGCTGTACAGGATAAGTGGTATAGAGTATGATTCAGTGAGTGAGTGAGTGAGTGAGTGAGTGAGTATTCCACCCCAAACCTAGAAGACAAGTGTATTTGAAACTTAAGTATAATGCAACTTAAGTATACTGTATCTTGATCAAGATATTATGCTCAAGTATAGGCCAAAGCCTGATTAAACTTTTCTGTCTACTTGTTTGCGGCAAGTACTGTATATGTTACTTTACTATAATTTTGTTTAAGTGCATACAAAACTTATCAAATCATATGCACTTATTTTTTGTAGAAAAAGTTATTAATAGGACACTTGGACACAGTTAGTCCTACTAATAGGACAGTTGAATTTTTTTTTTTTTCTGGTCAAGGTTTCTTTGCTTTCACATTTCATGGGAGTGAAACAATCAATGAATAAACAAGTTGTAGTGTTAGAATAAGGTAACATCAGAACCAGGTTTAAGAAACGGTGATCTTCAGGATACATTTGCCTCCATTTCACTGAGGCAACAGTTGACCTACTTGAGTCACAATCCAAAACAATACGTTTATAGTTAATGCGTCATCTGTGTTGGCCAGGACCGGGAGCCAAAACTCATCAGCTAACTCAGAAGGCCTTTATGGAAATAAAACAAAACGCACGTTCCCAGAATACACTCCCGATGTTGATGAAGTGGTTACCGAAAATGAATAGACACTATTCTACAACAGAGGCTTAGAGAGTTTCGCTCTCCAATTAAAATCACTTTAGGAACCATTTACGTAAAGCAGTATATTTTTTGTCAGTTTATTCATGTCGACTTTTTAAATGACACAGATGCCAGACTATCTTACATTCCTCAATTAAGTTTAAAATAAGAATGCATGGCATAAAACATAATTAAAACACAATACTTTGATGGGAAAGTAAGATGGTGCGGTGCAGTTTATTTTAAAGGATATCATTTAAAAAATATTGGTCGATAATGCATACTGTATAACGATTGAGGTTAGACATCATTTATAGTGTTGCCCAGCAAAACAATTTTCCTCAGTTATCTTTTTCACATTAAAGGTCTTTAGAAAGTGGGAAAGGTTCCAGGCTGTTGTCTTTTAAGTGGCTTTTTGTCTTCATCCAAACCAACGCTACAACACAGTAAGCAAATGATTCAAACTAATGTTTGGATTTCCACACTGTAATTATACAGATTAAGTAAGAGCCCTGACGAGAGCCAGATGTCGGCGGATATTGCTCAAAGCTTTGCCCAGCATCACTCATTCATCAGTCTGGACGGATTCCTGACTGAACCCACCCTGATCTTCCAGCTGATCGCTATATAAACTGTAGCAACCCAGAAGCAGACACGCAGGGATACGTGGACTGAGCACTGAAGCGAGGTAACGTTTAGTTTAAAAGCTTTTGTCCAGGGATATTGTGCTTATTTAAAAGCCGTTTCAGGGTACAACCAGGATCATTAACATTTATTACGGTAAGCTTGTTCACCTGAAGGATGTGGACGTTCAGGACAGCACTGCTGGTGGCGCTCCTAGCATTTGTTTTTGCCAAACCAGTAAGTTTCTTCATTATCTGTGCTGATTTTAATCCTAATCAGAATTTTCAGTCATGCCTGGATTACACAGCAAGACTTTTTGTCACTGACAAATTTCACTCTGTTTCCAGTTTCGTCCGTGGAGTGGAAACAGACGTCTGGTAATGAACAGGGAATTTCAGAACTCTGACTCGATGGAATCAAGCGAATCAAGCAACACGTCAGACTCGGATGACACAAGCTCATCTTCTGAATCTGACATGTCTGCCTCCAGTGAATCTAGTGGTTCTGCGACCAGCGACTCGAGTGAATCCAGCGAATCTGCCTCATCTGAGGAGAAGGTTTTCACCACTGCTGAACCAGAGTCCAGTAGCAGTATAACAGATGCACCACCGTTGACCACAGACGGAGGCGTCACATGTTTTACTGTGCATCCCGAAACCGAGCCTAGAGGAGACAACTTTAAGTCGGTGTAGCTTTAAGCTTTAAGCTTATCTCATTGTAACAAGTTTTTGAATCGCTCTTTCAGCCATTACATTTTAGAGTCACTACAATGGAGCAACATTAGTAGAAACACATTTAAGCAGTATTATCAGTTTATTTTGCTTAATTTTTGATTTTGTACTGTTTTTGTATTTCAGCATGAATATTTCTTTCTGTTTCTTTTATAAAGTGAACTTTTAGATGTTTGTTCCGCGTGGCGCAGTGGTGAAGCGCTCGCCCTATCATCCGGAGATCGCTAGTTCGATTCCCGGGTGATGCTGTAACCTCTCACAGCCGGAGGTCTAGAGAGAGCTGATTGGCCGAGCTCTCTCAGAGGGGAGGGACGAGAGGTACTTAGTGCTCCCACATTAATCACGGCTCTACATCCAATCAGGGGCGTCTGTGAGCTCACGCAAGCGGAAGGAGCGGATAGCGCTGTCCTCCGAGTGTGTTACTCCGCCCCCAACGATGAGCGAGCAGTTCTAAAAAATGCAGTCGCTTGGCGTCACGTGGTTTGGAGGAAACACGTTATAATCTTCGGCCCTCCCGATTGAGTGGTAGTAGTAGCCTTAATGTGGCGCCCCCTAGTGACGGGGAGGAATTGGACACGACTAAATTGAGGAGAAAATCAGTGGAAAAAAACTTTTTTTTAAAAAGACTTTTTTGCTTTTATGGTTTTTTTGTGTGTGTTAATATTCATATTCCAGGTATAAATGTTGACGCTTATTGATGCTTCTGTTCATTTCAAATCTTTTTAAATGTAATTGCTTGAAACATGAAAAATGATCTGTAAAAAAACATTCATTATAAAAAATGCTTAATACTTATTTCATTGTAATCTAGTAAAAAATGAGAAAATTTTGATAAATTCCAAGATATTCAAAGATATTCTCTGGTCATAAACCAAATAATCATTTTGCCTGCTTTGAAATGTCAAGATCAGTTAAACTGAATAATAAAAACTGAAATAAAAAAGGAATGAAAGCTTCATCCTCACTTTATTTTTAACATATTAAAAATTAAAAATGCATATCTACGTTTCTCTATAATTGTGTGTTATAACGTAACATAACGTAACATTTAAGCATTAGAATGAAACAAGGAATGAATCTAATTTCAATTAAAATCTGTGATGAAGATCTAATTCCCATCACTGTAATCAAATCAGTTTGCATTGTGACTGCTAACTGTTAGCATGCAGCTAGTCTGTATGGTCAGAGTTATTATGCTAGCTAACATGTGAGAGATTAGAAAGAACATAGTCCTGGCTTGCACTAATAAGCGCAGGGGTCAAATTGGGCGCTCTGACCTGATCTTTGTTTGCGCAGCCCAAGACGCAGCAAACTGGCATCATATTGTTTCGTGATTTGTTCTACAGCTGCACTTGTGCGGATCGACAGCCTAGTTTTCACTGCGTGCATGCATCACTGAGTGTCCATGACCCTGTACATGTGTCACCAGATTCCCCTTTCTTGGACCTCATTTGGTAGGTACTAATCACTGCTTTCACCCAGCAAGACCTGTGTACTGTTTCGGAGATGCTTTGACCCAGACGTCTGGCCATCACAATATGGCGTTTGTCAAAGTAATTCATGTTCTTGCTCTTGCCTATTGACATTGACATCAACTATAAGAGCTGAATGTTTACTTGATGCATATATCCCAGATCCTGAAAGGTGCTACTGAAATAAAATAATTGTGTGTGAATAAATGATATTCACATCAACTGTCAGTGGTTTTAATGTTACGGCTGAACTGTGTATAGTACATTTTTGTATACAATACACTTTTTGAAACTTCAGCCAGGTTTACTCCTTAAAGTTCTACTGAATGTTCTCTTTGGAGAGAGAGGGGTGATTTATTCTGATATTTATACAGAATTATTAAATTTCATATTTAATATTATCAATATGAATGAAATATTATTAATATTTAATATTATTAATTATTCAGTCATTACTCTGGTGGAGAATCCAAACTACAGCTTTCCTCAGAAATAAGAAGGTTTTAAGATGAAGCACTTCTTTAGTCGACGACATATTGCATTTACAATTATTACAGCGCCATCTTGTGGTTCATTATTTCCTATATTGTATTTCAGTAAGGCTTTGAAATGAGGGTTTTTCTTGCATTTCTTGAATTTACATTTAGTTTTTTTTAAACTGATGTAACAGTTTGAAAATGAGATCCTACACAATCTACATCAGTATGAGTGTGTATAAAATATATTTGGATATTTATTACCATGGATGGTGGATGGCTCTATATATAGCCATACTGTTATACTGTATATATTTTTCCTTAGCAGCTAATTTCCTAATTTCCCTTTTTTTTTTAAATTAGTTACTGTTCACTCCTCTTTATAGAAATTTTTATGCAAAAAAAGTAATTAGGCAGTTTCTTTTGCATAAGACTCACCTCTTTTTTGTGCATTTAAATGCTTACAACTTATTTTTATTCCACTATTAATGGTCTCTTAAATAATGTGTCGCTTTCTTTTCTGACAAATACTTTTTTATGCCACATTTAATTTTGTGCTGAAATGCAAATAAATATATAAAAAAATAAAAATGTTTTTGTACTGACTCATTAATTATAGAATCAAGTCATAAAACAAAAAAACTCTGTAACAAAGGTTTTTTTTTTTTTTTTTTTTTTTTGCACGGTATGTTTCTGTAAAAAGTTGCTGTATTAAATTGCTCACTGTTGAAAGCACTATTACATTTTAATTGAATTAGACTGATTATGGCAAAGATGTGATGAAATCAAGGTATATGTCTTGTTTTGAATCTTAAACTGCCTTCAGACTTCTAATATAAAATAAACACTCAGTGTTGGGGGTTAACCATGAAAAAAAAAAAAAACAGAAATGTGTGTGATTGTCAGTTGCTTTGTACAAAATGTGTGGAATCAACTGTATTGGTTGTGTAATCACTTTTTTCCAGGTGTACTGAACAGTATTTATATATTCAGAAATAAAAATATAAAATTAAAAAAGCATACATTGTTATAATAAATGAGTCAACAAGTCATTTTTGTTTTATGAAAAAAACGAATTTATTCATGAAGGAAAAATCATGATACAGGAGAGAATAAAATATATTACATAAACTTATATTTAAATGATTGTGCAAATGTAGATTAGTTTAAAATAGACAGCTTTTTGACAGATAACAAAATGCAGCCTCGGTACTAGACCTGGTTTGTCTGAGCTGTAACATTGCTTTCTGCTAATCACGTGACGTGAAGTAAGGCAGATGTCGCCAGCAGGTTTGGGGTACTTAAGCGACGATGACTTCTGTTTTCTTGTCGCTGAGCAGGGCAGGCTGGTCGGCCGCGTTGGTCTCCTCGCTGCTCTCAGATGAGTTGCTGTCGGTCGTGGTGGCCTCGGTTGCGGCCTCCTCGCTGCTCTGGCTGTCCTCGTCACTCTCCAGACTGGGAGCGGCATCGCTGGCACTGGAAGAGGGAGCTGACTTCTGCTCTTGCTGGATGGTGTCACCGCTGTCCGTGCCACTTGCGACGTCCAGTCCCTGGTCCAGTCCCTCGTGCACCTGCAGAGCCTGAGAAAGAAAAGGAACTCACTGAGTCACCGATTTTTTTAGGTTAAGAAAACGTGACATGCTTCAGAACAATTTTCAATTATTCTTATATAACTATTACAATTACCTTGTACAGTTTCAGATCCACACCATCATGCTGGTTCTTGTCAGATCCATATGATTTGTAAGAAGAAGGTCCTTTCTCGATGTTGTTGCCATCCATGTAATACCCTGGCTTCTTGTAGTCACTTTGGTAGCCAATGCTGTCTCCACGTCCATTGATGACAGGGATCACGGTTGTCTCGATGGTAGGAGGAGAACTGGTGGGCTCCCCATTGTCATCTGACTCATCGCTGTCACTGTCATCATCATCATCAGCATCATCGTCCTGAAGAAAGAGCACAGTAAAGCTAATTTGTAGGAATTTATACATTTCTCTTATGTACTTATGAACTCATCTAAATATCCTCATTCATCCTAAACCATTATTTATTTTAGTTTGATGTTCTGAAAGAGAGTCTAATAGGGTCAGCAGTGGAGAATGAGAATGAGTCTCTCTTACCTCTTCAGAGCTAACATCAGCGACTGGAGCGACTTTCAAGCCCTGAAATAAAAATCCCAGCGTGAAAAAAAAAGAAGAAAAAGAAGAAAAAGAAGAAGCACTCCCTTTAAAATATGTGCTGAGTAGCCATTATAAAATCCTTTAAGTTTAATTAAGTTGGCTGTGTGAATTCAATTTTAACTCAGTCGATGCCTTTGGAGGTTGATTTGACCCGGACGGTCGTGTAAAATTCAAGTCATGCTTACCTGAGTATCCACAGGCTGCACGTCAGCACTCTCTGAACTGCTGGCGGAACGTTTCACCTGTAATTTAATCCCAAAAGATTAAATCCCAGACTCATCCAACAGCAAAACTGTGAGACTAAGTCTCAGGTACTGTTAGAATTCAAATGACTTAAATGCAATAGAGCACGACCGAACGCCAGAACTCCATATAATAGTGTAAAGGTTTGTAAAAATTGTATTATTGTTCATAGTGCATTGAACTTACAGGGTGGCAATAGACCGCTGCGAAAAGGAGCATGAACACAATGACAGCCTTCATTTTCCTTGGTGTTCTGGGAAAAGTAGAAAGTTTACATATTATCTTCAGATTAATGTTACACACAAATTTCCATCGGAAACAAACGAATAAGACATGCAGACACATAAGAAATAGCCCTTGTACTGGTCAAACTATAAACTGCCTCAATTCGTTTTTTTTGGGCTTGTACGTTTTTCTAAACCGCTGCTACGGAAGCTTGCCCATATCAAGTCAGCCACGACATTTTTGGCAGACAGGAAACATTTTGCCTTCTAACTGCCTACAGGTTTCACCGTGAGCCAACCCCTGTTTTCCTTTTTAGCCACTATAACACTAGATCAACTATAAACCGTAGCACAGAGTGTTTAGCTACACCTATAATAATCTCCTTCCAGTGTGTAATTCTGCGAGTTATATGGAGACAGCTGCCAGCCACTAGAACTAGGACTTTATATTTTAGTAAATCTTCCTCATTAGGGACTTTATCATGGACTTAAATTGTTCGTCTTTGA
Source organism: Clarias macrocephalus (assembly GCA_011419295.1). Taxonomy (NCBI): domain Eukaryota; kingdom Metazoa; phylum Chordata; class Actinopteri; order Siluriformes; family Clariidae; genus Clarias; species Clarias macrocephalus. The sequence goes on from JAAGKR010001910.1 coordinate 41,250, forward strand.
TGGATGTAAAATCCAAAAAATCCGAACATTGTGCTGGCTGGATCAGAGGTTTTTCAATTAACTGTTGTTATTATTAGTCTTTGGTATGAGACTGTAATGGGTGGTTTTGTTACTGAAATAAATGAGTCAGCTGACCAATATAACTTCCTTTTCTGTGATTCACATTTTGCCTCAATAAACTGCATTTTAAACGCAATCAGATTAGTTCTCAATTGTTTTCAATGCAACAGATGATGTTTACAGAATTTACAGACCCACATCTGGAAAGAATAAATAACTGTTCCCTGTGCTTCAGCTATGACAACTCAGACAATGTTCCTTAGAAGTTCTATAGATGACATAAAACTATCCCTAATACAGTGTAAAAGTACAATACGAAGAATAAGCGCCGTCTCTTACCTGTTCCTCACCTGCTGTGACTTTAACCCTCTTGCTGCTATGTGGCAGTAGATTGCTCACTACTTTCCAAGTCTCTTGCTGGAGACCTTGATTTGGTTTGATGTCCGCAGCTGCTCAGCTTTTAAACCCTGTTGAGTCTGGATCTGGCCAATCGTAGTGCATCTTGTGATGTCATGAGTTTTACCGCTGCTGTCCCACCTTTTTTACTCCCACTCTTCCTGTGGGTTCTGTGGCCAGCAAATGCAAACATTCAGCACCAGGCATGGCAAGTTAGAAAAAAAAAAAAGAACATGTCTTGGATCGTTTTCAATGTTATAGACATTTTCAGACTGTTTGTGAACTGCCACATCTGTTGGCGAACATAGTATCTATTGTACAAGCATATACTGTAGTGACAGTCAGTCTTTTGCACTTCATTAATGGATTACAGTTACACCGAAAGCAGAAGTGGAAAGTACATGAGGATATAATTCACTATAATTATTTTAAATCAAATTAAAATTAACATTTTATTTTTACATAAATGAAAAAGAAATATTTAGCTTCTCTACAGTTACGGTATATTTGGTCACCAATAAGCCCAGTTTCCACTTTCATGATTATTGGTGAGGATTGCTAGGAATTCACTGGGACGAGTAAGCCAAGTAAGATCATGGCTTACTTTGGTGTGCCGTGGTGAACCGTAGTGATTCACATTTTTGAACATGTGTCACATGACATGGACAGGTTTGAAATGTTAATAAGGCATCGCTTGTCAGAGAACTTTAATATTTTTCGGGAATTTCTATTGATAACTATGACAGGTTGTGCATGTTAAAACCATCGGCAAATATTAGTCTTGATGAGTTTATTGTCATTGAACAAAATACAAATAAAAAGCCCATGAAAAACAGTTTGCATCGAACCCAGAAGCGCATAAATGATATATTTGCAATAAATAACAAATGTAGACATTTACAGGTGTTATATGTACAGGAGTTATGTATTAATGGTGCTGTAGGTATTATAAACAGAATATAGGGGTTGGACAATGAAACTGAAACGTCTGGTTTTAGACCACAGTAATTCATCAATATTGTGCAGGGCCTCCTTTTGTGGCCAATACAGCATCAGTTCGTCTTGGAAATGACAGATACAAGTTCTGCACGGTGTCCAGAGGGATTTTGAGCCATTCTTCTTGCAGAATAGTGGCCAGGTTTCCTGACTTGCTCCTCCAAAACACCCCAAAGTGGCTCAATAATATTTATTGATGTGACATCCTGTTGGATGTGGTTCATCCTTCTTGGTGGTATGCTGACATTACCCTGGATACCGTGGCTCTTGATACATCACAAAGACTTGCTGTCTTGGTCACAGATGCCCCAGCGAGACGCGCACCAAAAATTTGTCCTCTTTTGAACTTTGATATGTCACCCATGATGTTGTGTGCATTGCAATATTTTATGCTAAACCTATTACTGCTAAACCTTCACACTCTACTGTTCAAATCAAATCAAATCAAATTCAAATTCAAATTTTATTTGTCACATACACAATCATACACAGTACGATATGCAGTGAAATGCTTAGGCAACTGCCCTGACCTTAGAACAAGAAAGAAACAAAAAAACAAGAAAGTTATTTATCTAAGAAGGAATAAGAAAAAATATCTATATAGAAAATAAATACTAAAACAAAGTAAATTTGAGAAATATATATATAAAAGTAAAAATTGGCTAAGAAGAATAAAATTAAATATAAAATGTTTGTATGGTACAAATATACATTAAGGAAGATATAAGGAAATTATAAGAATGTGGGAAAAACCTGAGTGTACAATAGAAAATAGAAAATGTAGAAAATGTGGAATGGAGTGAACATAAGGAACTGAATGTCCAGCGGTGTGCAAATATGCAGTAAAGTGACATGGTTAAAGTGGCTTGTGTGCATATTTAAAGTGTCTTATGTGCATAATGTCCATGAGAGCAGGTGTGTAGTGAGGACTAGTGAGCGAATGACCTGAATACCCTGAATGTTCAGAGTGCAGAAGCATGTGTGGATGTGCAAAAGGGATCAGTATTGTGTGGTGTACTGATTAAGAGACCGTATCGCCTGCGGGAAGAAGCTCCTCCTCAGTCTCTCTGTGTTGGCCTTCAGGGAGCGGAAGCGCTTTCCTGACCTCAACAGAGAGAACAGTCCATTGCTGGGATGGCTGAGGTCCTTCATGATCTTCCTGGCCTTGGTCCAGCACCGCTTGCTGTAGATCGAGTGCAGGTCAGGGAGCTCGGTGTGGATGATGTGCTCAGCTGATCGCACCACCCTCTGAAGAGTTTGCCTGTCCTGCATGGTGCTGTTCCCGAACCAGGTCGTTATGTTTCCCCGTCAGGATGCTCTCTATGGTACAAAAGTAGAATTTCCTAAGCACCTTGGAGGTCAGTCTAAAGTCTCTCAGGCTTCTGAGGTGGTAGAGACGCTGTCGGGCCTTCTTCACCACGGTGTTGGTGTGACAGGACCATGACAGGTCCTGCGTGATGTGAACACCGAGGTAACGGAAGCTGTCCACTCTCTCCACTGGGCTCTTGTTGATGACGGGGGTCTGGTAGTTCCTCTTCTGCTTTGTGCTGAAGTCCACTATCAACTCCTTTGTCTTGCTGACGTTTAGAAGGAGGTTGTTCGTCTGGCACCAGTTCTCCAGATTTCCAATCTCCTTCAGGTAGGCCATCTCATCGTTGTCGGTGATCAGGCCCACCACGACGGTGTCATCAGCAAACTTGATGATGGTGGTGGAGTTGGTAGTGTCTACGCAGTCATGTGTGTACAAAGAGTACAGTAGAGGGCTCAGAACACAACCCTGTGGGGCTCCAGTGCTGAGAGTGATGGAGGCTGAGACATGTCCGCCCATCCTTACTGCCTGTGCCCCAGTTAGGAAATTGGAGATCCACTGACACAAAGATGAGCTGAGTCCCAGGTGCTCCAGCTTGGTGGTGAGTGTAGAGGGAATTATGGTGTTAAATGCTGAGCTGTAGTCGATGAAAAGCATTTTCACACAATTCCCCCTTCTAGTCTCCAGATGAGTGAGAGCAGTATGGAGTAGATGAGTGATGGCGTCATCTGTAGAGCGGTTTGACCGGTAGGCAAACTGTAGTGGATCCAGTGTGTCTGGCAGTGAGGAGATGATGAAGTCTCTGACCAGTCGTTCAAAGCACTTCATCACCACTGATATGAGGTCTACAGGTCGATAGTCATTGAGGGAAGCAGGATGGGGTTTCTTTGGTACAGGAACAATGATGGACTCTTTGAAGCATGTGGGGATCACCGACTGAGATAAAGAGATGTTGAATATCTCTGTGAACACAGGTGCAAGCTGGTCTGCGCAGGCTCTGAGGACACTACCTGAGATGAAGTCTGGTCCTGCTGCTTTCCTGGTGTTCACTCTCCTGAAGGCTCTCCTCACATCATGCTCAGAGATGATGAACGCGTTTCTGGTACTGGCAGTGACTTCCTGTCTGCAGCCGTTAGCAACCCTAGCGTCTTTAGCTGCAGCCTCGAAACGAGCATAAAAAGTGTTCAGCTCATCATGAGTCATGTCCGCGTTCGTCATAACGGATGTTGGTGCTTTATAGTCCGTTATCGTTCTTAGTCCCTGCCACAGGCTCCTAGAGTCACTCTGTTGGAGTTGTGACTGTAGTTTCCTTCCATATCGCTGCTTCGCCTCCTTCACCGCCTTCCGGACGTTGTATGATGCAGCCTTGTACAGATCCATGTCCCCCGACGCAAGTCCCGCGTTGTAGGCAGCGGTGTGAGATCTCAGAGCGTCGCGGATGGTTTTATCCACCCACAGCTTCTAATTAGGAAACGTTATGATGGTCGTTTTCTGTACGGTATCATCCGCTAGTTTCCCGATGAATCCCACAACCGCTTCCGTAAACAGGCTGACAGCTCATCAGAGCTGTTTCGGAACATGTCCCAGTCTGCGTCATCGAGTGCATCCTGAAGCGCGGCCACCGATCGGTCCGTTCAGCGCGCGACCTCCCTCTGAACCGGAAGTTCCTGTTTAAGCCTTTGTTTATATTTTGGCATGAGGAAGTGGCGGCGTGGTTAGATTTACCAAACGGTGGACGAGATTGTGCCTTCCTTAATTGATGTGTAACAGTGGTCCAGTGTCCTTTCGCCCCTGGTCGGGCAAGTGATGTGCTGATAGAAGTTTGGCGCTGCACGTTTGAGGTTGGCACTGTTAAAGTCCCCCGCCACAATAAGCGCAGCGTCCCGGTGCTGTGTGAGAGCTTCATGCAGCTCGCATAAAGCAGTGTCCGTGTCCGCTTGTGGTGGAATATAAACGGCGCTGATTATGACCGATGTAAACTCCCGAGGAAGATAAAAAGGACGAAATTTGATAGTCAATAGTTCCAGGTTGGGCGTGCGAGAGGAACAACGCTCGCGCTGCTGCACCAGCTGTTGTTCACCATTAAACACACGCCGCCTCCCCTCATCTTCCCCGAGTCCCGTGTCCTGTCCATGCGGTGAACCGAGAAGAACTCGGCCGGCTGGATGGCGTGGTCCGGCACCGCTGGGTTCAGCAATGTCTCGGTGAAGCAGAGGAGATTGCAGTCCCGAATGTCTCTCTGGAACATTATCCTGGCCCTGAGGTCATCGAGCTTGTTCTCCAGTGACTGGACGTTGCCGAGCAGGATGCTACTAGGCAGAGGTGTGCGGTGTGCACGGGCTCTCAGCCTGTTCCTGACGCCGGCTCGTTTCCCTCGGGGCCGCCGCTTCGCGTCGCGTCCTTTGTTCTCCCTCAGGATCTCACTCGGCCAGCTCGGATCCGGAGTCAAAAACGTCGAATTGTGAGTACATTGTATACCAATAGAAATAAGAGTACCTCTATCGTACCTATTGCACTCAATGGTGGCGAATTAGCTGGATTAAAATGATTGAAAGTTAATTTAAAAAGCGAAAACAAGGTAAAATAGGTCGGAGCAGTCGTGACGGCAGCCGATCTCACCGGCGCCATCTTGAATATTTTGAATAATTGTCTTAGGGTGACAATTGCCACCCCGTGCCACCCCAGTAGATCCGCCCCTGGACAGACGCACTTGTGCCCTCACCAACCAGTCAGTGTGAGGAAATTACATTGACCAATTCACGTGGATAGAATTGCCAACATCATCGTCACTTCTGCGATCATCTCAGGCTGAAGAGATAACAGGTGTACCCGTGCTGTGTGCTGTTGCTCCTCGGTCTGGCTCTTTAGCTGGGTTTGACTTCACAATGAGTACACCCCTCCTATATTTTCCACATGTGATGATGCAATAATGACTATAGAAGGCCAACGTTTCAGAAACACATTAAGTGTGGGGAATGATGAAAAAAGATGAGAGGGGGTTTATATATATATATAAAAAAGAAAAAACAGGAAACCATGCCAGTGTACCAGGAAATTATACATCTACAGAATGATTTTGCATTGCATGTCTGTAAACTGATATAACACGTGGTAAATGCCAGGCTAGAAAATAAATCTTTAATGGCAGTTTTATCAAGTTGGATTCAGAAAAGAGAGGAACATCATGGACCCAGTAAAATTTCTAGATTATGATGTAAGAAAAAATCTAATAAAGAGACAGTGGCTTTGGTATTTTTTGTTGTGGAAAAGGTCTACAATATGCTGTGGAAAAACTGGCTGGTACCATAAACTGCACAAGATTTTCAGGTGGAAATAGGTTCAGAAGTACCAAACCAGTGTAAGATAGAAAATGGGACTCCCCATGGGAAAGTGTTAAATTCTTTTCTCTATTAGGATAAATTGTATTTTTGGTAATATTACAGCAGATATGGAGCTTTTTGCCAATGATGGAGCTTCATGGAAATGGAGAGTATTTGGCTTTTCAGCAGAAAAAAAGGTCATGTAATTTACAAGAAAGTAAGTCAAGGAAAATAAAACTACCCTCCTTTGTAAGACCTCGTCGCATGTCTGTGTGTCTCTAGTGCCACCCGAGTCAAAGTCACTCCTTTGTATTTTCATGCAAAACCAGGACCCTGCATTAGATTAGATAGGAGCACCATACTCAATTTAAAAAATGCAGACATTTAAAATTATGACTGAATTAAAAATTCCAGCATCCGCAATAAAAGATGCTTTTCCCACGTGTTGTAAAACAGCATCAGTCATTGCATCAAGCACTGGCTTTCCATAGTGATTATTGTACATGAAATAGGAGCAGGTGAACTCACTGATGTGTGCTTTGACATTCAACACATTTAAAACGTCGAGCACCTGTGCATTGGCTATAAATTTTCATACAGCATCATGTCCACCTGAATTGTTGAATGTAATTCCTTTACACTGAAAATGTGGTGAGCACACAAGCTTCCTGGGATAAGCTCCAGAATAAATTATACATACTATTATACATAAACTATTCAGAATGGTCAGATCTGCAGGTTGCTACCACTCAGAGTTCTGACCAGGCAAAGGTGCGGCCATTTATACACGCGGTTGCCAGGCAATGCCGCCGTCAGGCATTCAGCCTGAAAGAGCCACACCTGAAGGCGTGTCTATTTAAGGGTCCTGATACCGGCGCACTTCGTGCGATCATTTATGTAGCACCGGTAAGGTATCAGGGCCAAAAACAAAGAAAAGAAAGAAAAGAAAAGAAAAGAAAAGAAATACATACAGTGTGCTGTTCAGAGACAGAGGCAAAGCCCCAGCCTCTGTCTGTTTAAGACGCCGGCGAAAGCTCAGTAAAGTTTATTAGTGCACAAAGCAAAAACTCTCTCTCTCCCATAAATCCTCATTAAGAGCATAAGCCCAGAGAGGATATAGTTTTGTTTTATTTTCCAGAGCATCGCGTAGACGGCTGAGCTCTGTTTATTTTGTGTTTTCTGTTTTCTTTCGTTTCTTCTTAAGTTCCTTAATTAATAATCCCACGCTACCTCCAATGGGAAGGTCTTCCCGTGCCTGTCATAAGCACTCTCACACACTCCTATTTCGTTCACCCCCTCTATAGCCCAGCATAAGGGCCCTTATCATTAAAAAACATTGCGTGGTGCGGTTCTCCATACCGTATCACATAACATATATGTTCCCGACCCTTTTGTATAGAACTGTTGGTAAAAATATAGTTGCAAGCAACAATGATAGACCCAAGGACCTGCACCATTGCCAGCTGGTGCAACATATTGATCGATGTCATCATTTGTGTAGGATGTGTAATGTGTGTGTAGTGTGTGTGTATAATGTATGTCCATTGTGTTTTAAAAATGACCCAAAATATCTCACCTCCTGTTGAGTTGAGCCCATGACATGCATAGTAAAAATTTGTTCAGCTCAATGTGATCTAGAAGTGACATGTACAGTATATGTGCAAGTGTGTACAAGCTATGCAGCAAAATCTCCTGTGAAGGCACTGAGTCCCAGACTCGTAGGCTCCCTAATGGCAGCAGATTCCAACTTGTTTGTGGATTTCCCTTTTCATTTAAGCATATTAAGACCGCCTTAAGACCCTGGATGATTGAAAAAGATAGTAAAAAATAAAATCCTTAGAAGAGGGCACATTTATGACATCAGCACTATTAAAACAGCATTGGTGATGACATCATACACATGTCCTCATTGTGCTGATATCATGTTACTTGGGCCCTAAAAAAACAGCAGGAAGGTTTTACTGAGCATGCTGGAGACTGAGTTCTTCTGGTAACTTTTTCACACTGGCTTCTTTATATTTTCAAGAAAAACAAACAAACAAAAAAAATTTCCATCTAAAAACTGGTCTGGAGCACGTGTTTTCAAATGGTGTCAGTCCCACTCACTCTAAGTTTTTATGGTCCTATTGGCCATCCAGAGTGATTATTGCATCATCGTTCTAGGACAAAATAGGAGGGGGTGAACTAATATGTATATGTACTATTCTATGTAGGGTCACAGGGGGCGTGAAGCCTGAACCCACTTAGAGCCTTGAGCGCCTGTGGACACTGACAGAAACAGAGGCAGAGAGATCTTGACTTACTGGATGTTAACTGTCATAAAACAAAAATAATAAGTAGAAGAAGACACTCACTAGATCTAGGAAGAGCCAGAGCAAAGAGAGCTATCAACAGCCATAATTATTTCTTCAGCCTAAAAGGATTGAAGAAGTGATGATGATGTAGGTAGGTGAAGGCACTATTTCTGGGCATGAATTGGTGAATGTAATTAAATTCCAGTGACCAATTGGTAAGCACACAAGCTCTCTGGGATAGGATTTAGGCCCCAGAGACCATCACAGGATAAAACAGTATATATGCACATGAGTGTGTGCTGAGGCAATAATCACTATGGAAGGACAATTGGACGAAAAACATGGTAAGTATGTAGGACTTGACATGGTTTCAGAGCACAAGACGCAAATTTTTAAAAATAAATTTTAACTTGATAAACGAACAAGGTCTTGAAATTCGAGTAGTGCGTATCTATTTGGCAAGTGTCGCGTGATCACAACTGAGCCAATGGTTCTTCTCTCTCTTACACTGCAGGATTGTGGGTAATCATCTCCCATGTTCAAATGTATAGTCAACATTTGTGCATGCGTGTACTGTTATTATAACATTTTGACCACATATTTTAATACAGTGATGTACATTATATTTATATTTTACGTTTCTTGTGTGAGCCTCTTCTTTTGATAAACATACCTTCTTTCCCAAGTAATTGATAAAAAAAATATTAAAAGCCAGAAAGAAGGCTATATTTTAAATAATAGCACCCCGCTATTGATAATATAATTAAAGGTGTCAGATGCCTAAGTGACTGAACTGGAGTGAGCCCAATAGTAGACAATTGATGATTAAGTTGTGTAGAATCTTTATTGGACACACTGTGGCTTGGTTTAACAGACGCAGCAGGAGCAGAGGAGTGAAGCAGTGAATGTATGTGCTTGGTGACTGAGAGTGGGGAGACCCTTAGTGATGAGAAAGGGGGCGGGGCTATGACGCAAAGAAATCTCCACAATCCCGGAAGCTGTGCACGAGGAAGTCTCTCGGGTTTTTGCGAGCGAATTTTTGCTTCTATTCCACTTAGCACGCAGTGGTTGTAAGGTGGAATGTAGCGGCTGATTTCCTTTGTGACAACAGAAGCCGGTGCACTGCGCAAACGTTCAGTGGGCAAGAGACCAGCAGTTTAATCTGGGATACGTGAAAGAAGGGAATTATCCGGCGCATGCTGGAAGGAAGACGAAGTCTGATGGTGCAGGGGTTGATGATTTTAATAATCGTGAATGGGCCTAGGAACCTGGGGGACAGTTTGCGAGAGACGGTCTTGAGGGGGATATTCCAGGCGGATAACATGACCCTTTGGCCTACTCGGTAGGGTGGTGCCGTGGAGCGGCGTCGGTCGGCTTGCAGTTTGAACGCCGAAACGGTCTGGCGGATCTTCAACCTTGCTTTCTACCATGTTCTCCGGCATCGATGAATGAAGGCTTGGGCGGAAGGGACCGAGACCTCCTCCTCCTGCGGAGGGAACAGGGGAGGCTGGTATCCTAGGCAGCACTGAAAAGGAGAGAGGCCAGTGGCTGCTGTGGGTAAAGAATTGTGGGCGTATTCGATCCACGGAAGCGTCCGGCTCTAGGAGTGGCGATCCTGGGAGGTCATACACCGAATGGCCGTCTCTAGGTCCTGGTTGGCCCGCTCCGTCTGAACATTAGACTGGGAATGATAACCTGAAGAAAGGCTGGGCGTTGCGCCAATCAATCTACAGAAGGCTGTACAGAATTGCGCAGCAAACTGGGGTCCACGGTCCGACACGATGTCTATCGGGAGCCCATGTAGCCGGAAATCATGGGTGATTAGCAGCTCTGCGGTTTCCTTGGCAGTGGGGAGACTAGGCAGGGGAATGAAGTGAGCCGCCTAGGAAAAGCGGTCTACTATCATGAGGACGCAGGTGTGACCCTCGGAGTCAGGAAGCCCAGTGACGAAATCAAGGGATATATGCGACCAGGGTCTGTGCGGAACAGGAAGAGGTCTAAGGTGACCAGCAGGTGGCTTATTGCTGCTCTTATTCCTGGCGCAGACATTGCAGGCACTCACAAAGTGGCGGGTGTCATCCCTCATGGAAATGCTGCTGGATGAGGGCTAAGGTGCGTGTCGCCCCTGGGTGGCAGGCTAGCCTCGAGCCATGCCCCCATTCCAGGACGTAGGGTCATTCTGTCTCTGGGACAAAGAGTTTGCCTGTAGGTGTCTCTGGAGGTTCAGGTTCCTGGTTGAGTGCCGTCCTGACTCGTGATTCGACGTCCAGCAGTGCCGCCCCCACCAGACATTGAGGAGGCAGGACATTGGACTCACGCGCTTGATCCTGGGCTGGGGAGAACTGACGAGAAAGCGCATCCGGTTTGGTGTTCTTGGAGCCCGGGTGATAGAACAGGGAGAAATTAAAACATGAAAAGAATAGCGACCACCTCGCTTGTCGGGAATTGAGACGCTTAGCTGTTCTGAGGTACTCCAGATTTTTATGATAAGTCCAGACCAGGAATGGGACCTCAGTCTCCTCTAGCCAATGTCTCCACTCCTCCAGCGCGAGCTTCACTGCCAATAGCTCCCAATCGCCAATGCTGTAATTTCTTGCTGTGGACGAGAGTCGGTGCGAGAGAAAGCAGCATGGGTGCAGCTTGTTGTCCTTTGATGACCTCTGTGAGAGTAGCGCCACTACTCCCGAGTCTGAAGCGTCCACCTCGACTACGAACTGGAGGGAAGGGTCAGGCTGTTGGAGAATAGGGGCCGAGGTAAACCGTTTCTTTAGTTCACAGAACGACCTAGCTGCCTGCTCAGTCCAGGAAAATGGTGTCTTAACTGAGGTCAGGGAAGTGAGTGGGGGGGCTACCGAGCTATAATTACGAATGAACCGTCTGTAAAAATGAGCGAAACCCAGGAAACGCTGGAGGTCCTTTCGGGTGGTTGGAACAGGCCAGTCGGTTACTGCTCTAAGCTTGGCGGGATCCATCTGGATGCTAGATGGGGCGACGATGAAACCCAGAAATGAAATTGTACTTTGGTGAAACTCACACTTCTCGGCTTTGACAAAGAGTTGATTTTCAAGGAGTCGCTGAAGTACCTGGCAGACATGTATGCACTTCTAGGGAGCGGGAGAAGATGAGTATGTCATCTAGGTAAACGAATGCAAAGACGTTGACGAAGTCCCTGAGGACATCATTGATCAGAGCCTGGAAGACTGCTGGGGCATTAGCTAGTTCACTAAGATACTCATAGTGACCTGAGGGCGTGTTGAAGGCGGTGTTCCACTCGTCTCCCTCTCTGATCCTAACTAGGTGGTAAGCACTCCGGAGGTCCAACTTGGTGAAGATTTGGGCCCCCTGCAGGAGATCAAAGGCGGTGGACATCAGTGGCAGAGGATAGCGGTTCTTAATGGTTATGTCCTTAAGTCCTCTGTAATTAATACAGGGATGGAGGAACCCGTCCTTTTTGGCCACAAAGAAAAATCCAGCCCCTGCGGGTGACAATGATGGCCTGATGATGCCGGCTGCTAACGATTCAGAAATGTATTTGTCCATGGCCTGTCTTTCATGCTGAGAAATTGAGTAGAGGCGTCCCTTGGGTGGTGCCGTGCCAGTGAGGAGGTCAATTGCACAGTCGTAGGGTTGGTGGGGGGGCGGGGGGTAGAGGAGGTAGCGCGGGATTTACTGAACACCGTCCTAAAATCGGCGTAATCATGTGGGAATGCAGAAAGATCTGGAAATTCCCCAGAAGCGATTATTACTGGAGTTGGACAGAGGGCAGACTTGAGGCAAGAAGCCAGGCAGAGGGGACTCTAACCGAGAATGGCATTGTTCCGCCAGTCAATCTGTGGGTTATGTCGGATGAGCCACGGGCGTCCAAGAACCAGCTGCGATCGAACTTTCTGCATGACCAAAAACGATATCTCTTCCGAATGGTTCCCAGAGGTGCGCAGGGTGACTGGAGCAGTTCACCTCGTAATTGGAGAAAGAAGCGTTCCATCGAGAGCCCGGACTGACAGTGGTGGTTCCAGAGAAAGGGTTGGTGCGTTCCGTTTCTTAACCATTGCAGCACAGATTAAATTTTGATCCGAACCAGAATTGACGAGGGCGTGAAGAACACAAGACTGCTTCTCCCAGAGGAGTACAACGGGCATAAGTGAGCAGTCTCTAGGTGGCTGCGCTTGGGACGCCCCCTCCAGTGTGCCTAGGTTCACTGGGGGGGCCTTGCTTTTAATGGGCACTGAAGGCGCAGGTGCCCGATCTGTCCACAGTAGAAACATGCACCAGCCTGAACCCGATGCTGTCGCTCCTCCGACGAGATCCGGGTTCGCCCGATCTGCGTGGATTCAACCGGGGGATTGACAGAAGTGGTTGGTTTTGGAGAGGTGCTGGCTCTGAATCGGGGTTGGCTGGGTGCACGGTGCCTTTCTCTGAGGCGCGCGTCTACTCGCCCTGCAAGATCCATCAAAGCATTTAAGTCCTCCGGGAGCTGCTGGAAAACTAACTGATCCTTGATTGACTCAAAGTCCATTCAGGAAGGTGTCGTACAGGGCGTGGGTATCCCACTGGGTAGCAGCCGCCAAGGTTCGGAACTCGATGGCATAGTCATAAGCAGATCTAAGACCCTGATGAAGCTCCAGTAGGTGTCTCGCGGCCTCCCTACCGGCGTAGGACCGATCAAAGACCCTCCTCATTTCCTCAGTAACGTGCTAAAGGTAGCGCAGCACAGGTCATTGGCGTCCCAGACGGCAGTTCCCCATTCGCGGGCCCTATCCGTCAGGAGAGTGATTACATAAGCCACCTTAGAGCGCTCAGTGGGGAAGGTTGAGGGCTGAAACTCGAGTGACAGGGAACACTGAGACAAGAACGAATGACAAGTTCCGGGGTCACCATTGTATGGTTGAGGGTTGGGCAGACGGGGTTGGTGCCGAGCCGGGGGTGTCGGAGTGGAAGGAAGAGCAGTGGGGAGAGCGGAGCACAATTGAGAACTAATCAGAGCGCCTTGCTGGGCGACAGTCTGACACAGTCGGGTGTCAGAATGGGTAATGGACCTGAGCTGGAGCCTTGTTTGGAGGCTAGGCCTGGAGCGAGAAGTGTCTGCTGGGTCCGTCATGGCCGCAGTATACTGTCAGATGCCTGAGTGACTGAACTGGAGTGAACCCAATAGTAGACAATTAATGATTAAGTTGTGTGGAATCTTTATTGGACACACTGTGGCTTGGTTGAACAGACGCAGCAGGAGCAGAGGAAGAGCTGGAGTGGAGTCTTAGGATCTGGATGTGCTAGGTTGATCTAGCTGGTTCGTGACAAAATGTTTTATAATAAGGAAAGATTTTTTTTTATCCTTGTCTGGCTAGGACTGTGTGTGTGTGTGTTTAAGTGAGTTCCCTGCTGTTTATGAGGCCTCTAATCTGATCAGCGTGGATGACGAAATGAGGCAAGAGAGAGAAATATAGACCCAGCCTATGGACTTCATCATGTACTGTACGGGCTTTGCCGTTGGTCTGTGGAACGGGTGCCGTTTCCCTTACCTCTGCTACAAAAATGGGGGAGGTGAGTTTAAAAATATTCTTCTATATTCTAATATTCTAGAAGTGCACAACATCTAATTCAAGATAACCAAGGTACGGTATGTCCAACCCATTAGTCGCAGTAATCCTCAATTAATTGTTTACTTTTTGTCAAGACATTTTTGACTGTATGTCTTGGACTTCTCCACCTTGGTACTCCCTAAAAAAACAACAATGCTGCTGGCTTGGCTCCCCGAGTCCAAAGAGCAAGACATTTATACTCCCCCTATTTTTAGTTCAGCAACAGGGCATTTACCTCTGGCAACCTGAAGGAACTGACTATGACTGTGCTCTTGGTTTCATTTCCCTCCCCAGCATTTTTCTGTGGTAGGTCTCTTACTGCAGTAGTCGGTTCACCAGTGGCTCTACCCTGCTCAGCAACCATTTTTTAACACATCATCAAGTGTTACTGTTGGTTTTTCTGGTACATTAACTTACTATAACCTATAAAACTAAGAAACTCAGCATGAGCTGAGTGTTAGATACTAGATACTATTTTTAGGGCATGGGAACAGTCACAAAGGTGTTGCCTATGGCAATAGAATATACACAACACTTGGTAGGTGAGGCTCTTCATTTGGCTGTACAGACACACCAATTATACATAAAGTTACCTGTTCCAAGCTTGACCCCTTTACAGAGACATTACAAAATCTATCTGATCATCAGTGATCCCATCTCTAGCCCTCAAAACCCACTTCACAATTATCATAAAACTGGGTACTTAGTTTTATTTTACTGGGCTCCAGGTATTTTACTGTACATGCCCTTACCTCTGACTGTTGTGGATAGGTTTGCTCTAACAACCCATGTTTTATCTCATAGTGGCGATTCATCTTACTTATGTCTTTACGTCTCTTTTATTTATGTCTTTACGTTTCGGGTCTGAAACGTAAAGACATAAATAAAAGAGCGAGTTCGGGCCAATGTACAGACAATACCTTTCTTTTATGTACTAGATGTATTTCAGCTGGAGCATTAGCAGACACTCTGAAGGAGCTCTGAGACTGAGGTAACTAATTGAAGAAGTCATAAAATTGGGTGCATGCTGTTACATTTGGGTGTTTGCTGTGAAATAATCAGTATCTGCGTAAAGAAAACTAATCAGTATCCGTGTAGTATGATTTTTTTCCTGAATAATCCTTTTATAATCATGTATATATTAGTGCACTAATATAAACCTTGCAGCTGGAACTATTGTATGAGCCACTGCGACAAAATTAATCAACACCTTCTGACCAGTCAGAATGCAGCATAAAGTCATGCAGAGGCATAATGTGTTTTATTAAGTGAACATATTCCAATCTTTCATTTAGTCTTTCTTTTCTATCTCTTTCCTGTACAGGAGTCTTTCTAATTCCATACATTTTGTTTATATTCCTTGGTGGAATACCTAGCTTCTTCCTGGAAATTGCTCTGAGCCAGTTTATGAAGGCTGGAAGCATCGCTGCGTGGAACATCACTCCACTCTTTAAAGGTATAAACTCAGAGCTAGTCGTCATCTCCTGCAATTAATACAGACCTAATGTGAAGTTTAAACAATTTATGACAGATAAAAATACAATCTAGATATGTTTTAATATTCTTCTATATTCAATTAGTGATACAATTTATAAACACTGTAACACTGTATAACTTTTTTTTACCGTCCCATTATTCAAAACAAAAATTAACCAAACAAATACAAATTTGGGGAACTACTAAGTTCACCCTTACTGCTCCCACAGTATTTAAAAGGTTAAAGTTTAGCTTGGTGGTGCTAATCATTAGGTATTAATCAATTGATTCTCAGCAGGCGTTCAGACCTGTAAAAAAGCAGATGTTTTGGCTGTTTTCTGGTCTGGAGCATTTAGATGTGTGTTACCACAATGCCGAGAGGAAAAGACATCCTGTAAGCAATGACCTTAAAGAAAGAATTTTGGCTGCACATCAATCTGGCAATGGTTGTAAAAACCATTTCCAAACTATTTTGGGTTCAATGTTATCCAATGAGAATGATTATTCACAAGTGGAAGACATTAAAGGAAGTTGTCAATTTTCCCAGGACTCTCATCCCAAGGTCCAACCGTGCAGTGCTCTGGGAAATACACACACACACAAAAAAAAGAAAAAGTTTCATCTCAGGCCCTACAGGTTTCACTGAGCATTTTAAATATTAATCTCTGTGATAGCACAATTAGAAGAAGACTGAACAAGTATGGTTTGTTTGGAAGGGGCAAAAGCCTATTCTGTCTAAAAAGAACGTCTCGGGTTACTTTGCTGTAACCCTGTTTTCTTTGTTCTCCGGTTGTGAAGCATGTGTTTATCAAATAGGCCAAATATTTTTGGCTTATAACCTCGGTCAGGTGATGTCATCTGATAAGGTGCATCTGCAGGTTATAAAAAGGAGTGAACCGGAAACTTCCTCAGGTAAATTTTGTCTGAAAGGATGTCCAGCCACGCCAGCAGTGCGGCATCAGAACGCAGCATCTTGTCCTGACTCAAGGACCCGCGAGCCCGGAGTAGCATTGACATCCAGACTATAAAATCTAACAAATGCGTGCGGAGAAGACCAGCCTGCCGCATCACACACTTGCTGCAAGGGGACACCTCTTGCCAGAGCAATTGATGAGGCAATCTCCCTGGTCGAATGAGCCCTGATTCCCAGAGGCGAAGTGTGACCACGCGCCTCCTAGGCTAGGGCAATAGCATCTCTCACCCAATGTAACAGTCTATTGGCAGTCACCCCCCGGTTGCGGCCCCCATAGCAAGCGAAAAGCTGCTCCAACTTACGCCACTGGCTAGTGCGGTGGACGTAAATCTGAAGAGCATGTACTGGACACAGTAAGTGAAGTCTTTCCTGCTCCGGAGCTGTAAAAGGCGGAGGACAGAAGGCTTCGAGAACGACTGGGTGCATGGTCGAGAATGGAACTTTTGGAAGATAGTTCGGGTGAGGCCTGCAGATCTTCAATTCTCTTCAAAGAAGTAATGGCCATAAGAAAAACCATCTTAAGGAAGCCTGACAGGCGCTGACTCTAGTGGTTCAAAAGGGGTGTCGACCAGACCTTCGAGCACAATGGCTAAGTCCCACGAAGGGACCGTTGCTCTAGTGGGCGGCCTCAACCGTTTAGCTCCGTGAATAAACGGACAACTAAAGGGTGCTTTCCCACAGAACCCCCATCGGTCAGAACATGACAAGCCAAAATAGCGGTTACATACATTCTGAGAGTACTAGGGCATAAGCCCGAGGACAACTTTTCTTGCAGAAATTCCAGCACTGAAACAATTCGGCAGTGGGCTGGTTCTACATGTTTTGCCATGCACCAACTTTCAAATACACTCCATTTGAAGGCATAAGTTCTTCAAGTGGAGGGAGCCCTAGCACTTATAGTTTTAATTACGCTGGTTGGAAGACCAGCATCTCTTAGTTGGTCCCCTTCAGGGTCCAGAAGTGAAGGTTCCAGAACTCAGGCCGGGGAGGAAATATTTTCCCCTGCGCCTAAGACAGAAGATCTGTTCTCACTGGAATCACCCACGGTGAGCCGTCGAGGAGAGATATTAAATCCGAGAACCACACTCTGGTCGGCCAACGGGTGTTACAATAAGAGGCGCAAACCCTGTTGACGGACCCTCTCCAGGACTCCCGGGAGCAGAGCTATCGAAGGAAATGCATAAAGGCGTAATCTGGGCCACGTATGGGCCATCGCGCCCAGACCCAGGAGAGCTGGAGGATTCAGTAAAGTTATACTTTACTTTATTAGTAAAGTGGACATTGTGCTGTTTCTTGCGAGGCAAAGAGGTCCACCTCTGCTACATAAAATCTTTCCCAGATTTGACTGACTACTTTGGGGTGGAGTTTCCATTCCCCATGTGTCACAGCTTGTCTGGATAGCAAGTCTGCTCCCACATTCCTATGCCCCGGAATGTAAATTGCCCTGAAGGATAAGAACTTGTCCTGTACCCAAAGCAGAACCTGGCGCACTAGCTTGTTCAAGTGGCGCGAGGACAGTTCGCCCTGTCGATTTATGTACGAGACTACAAAGTGTTGTCCACCTGTACTAGGACATGGTAGCCTCAATACTGCTGGAGGGAGTATTTCAGGGCCAGAAATTGAGCCATCATTTCGAGGCAATTGATGTGCCACGCAAGAAGATGATGTCTCCAGCTCCCTTGGGCTGGACGGCCATCTAAGACCGCACCCCAGCCCGTGAGGGAAGCGTCTGTCGTTAGCATTTTGCGATGACAACACGGACCTAGAGTGGGACCCAAAGTCAAAAACCGGGTTCTGAACCACAAAGAAAGGGTACGAAGCCCCTGGCGCGTAACCCTTATTTGCCTCTGGGGATTGGCCCTTGGATAATATCCCCTAGCGCTTAGCCACAACTGAAATTATCTCATTTACAGAAGGCCCAAAGGTATCACCATGGACGCAGCTGCCATGAGAGCTAAAACTAAAGCTAAAACTCTGAAAGTAATCAACAATCACTTTCTGGCCTAGCCTGATTTCCTTTAGGGTATTGAAAATGGATTCGACACGTGCAGGAGACAGCTGTGCCTGCATTGCAATTGAATTCCATATAACACCCAAGTACGTTGTCCTCTGAGCAGGAAAGAGAACGACTCTCCTGGCGTTGAGTCTCAATCCTAAAGAATGGAGGTGAGCTAGGACATCTCGATGTTGAAGCGATAGCCGCTAAGACTGAGCCAGGATCAGCCAGTCGTCTATATAATTCAGAATACGGATGCCCTGGAATCATAGAGCCAGAGCTGCATCTGTGAATTTTATATATGTGCGGGGTGACAGGGTTAGGCCAATTGGAAGGACCCGATAGTGGTAAGCTTTGCCCCTGAAAGCGAACCTCAGGAACTTCCTGCGTTGTGGCAATATTTCTATATGAAAATATGTGTCCTTCACGTCGATTGTCACAAACCAATCCACTGGTTGGATTTGAGAAAACAATAATTTTGTCTGTCAACATTTTGATGTTCAGCCCACGAAGAAAAGCTTTCCCCACTAACGAAGATGTTAGTCTACACGGCTTGGTGAGGAGTGTGGGCTTTTTCAGGGAGGATGAGCTCCCAGGAGAGAGATAGCCCGTAAGCATCTCTTCAATCTGCTTTCTCTTGCACTTTGATAGGGAGGAGATCACAATACTTACCATCTCCCTGAAGCTCGAGGAAAGCGTGTTCTTCCCCCAAACACTCAAAACTAAGCACGCATCTCTTAACAAACTCTGCCATATCAGTGAGTTAACACTTTTCCTTTTCCTTTTGTAATTTTGCTTGCACACACAAAGCGGTCCTGAAGATAAAAAGACCTGAAGATGCTTCCGGTTCACTCCTATTTATAACCTGCAGGCGTATTTGATACATACATGCTTCACAAACGGAGAACAAAGAGATGTTCCCATAGCGTTTTCACGCAGCATCGAGTGTAGCTTTTGAAAGGGAACAGGTAAGTATGACTGAGGATCACAAAACTGCATCTGAACAAATCACAAGGATTCTGGAACAATGTTGTGACAAAGCTGGCCTAAATGTCACCGCTGGACAACACTGGCACACATACATTCTCTCTCACACTCATGCATACACACATACACCCGTGCTCTTTCTCACACTCACGCACACACAAACACACACACACTGGCAGTTATGACATCACTGACCGCGCCGCGCACCGGAGTCTGGCCAGACCATTACGTAATGTCAGGAGGGGTGCCTGAATGTGGGAGTTTGCAAAAATGCATTTATTAAACGGAATGATACATAAAGGAAAGTTTTTTTTTTCTTTGTGAAACATATGCCAGTTTTTGTATTAAGAGTGATGAACTAGACAACAAGAGTAAAGTAATACGGTCTTGGTGAACTGTACTTACCTACTGATGAGAAGTCCCAGGAAGGGGCTTGTTAACCAAGTCGAAGCGAGAGTGCAACGGTGGTGCCTCAAACTAGTTTGTTTATATCAGTATACTGTGGATACAGATTGTATATACTTTTGGATTTGTTCCCCCCTTTATTTTGCTGTTTTTTTTTTTTTTTTTGTACTTTGGTTTTTTTTCCCCTCTCCCTTGTTTTGTCTTCACACCTGTAAATATACTGCACCCGTGGACTGTACATTTTCCTGCGCACGGTAAATAAATTTCACTTTGCAATGAAGTGCTATTGCGGGTGGAGCCATCATTTACCACCATTTTAAGAACATTTACCACGTCTGTAAGCGAGTGGTGGTTCTCGCTTTACCACATTTGGTGTCAGAAGTGGGATGGCAACCCGCAAGACAGTGCCAAAGGGGAAAAAATCCAGGAAGGTTTTGCGGTCCCAGGTGAAGTCAGTGACGGAGGAGGACATGGCTTGGGACACGATGGAGTCGACGGAGGAAGAGGAGGCAGCTGCAGAGCTTCCTAGAGCCTCATCAAAGGCCAGGTCACCGCAGACTAAGCCCATCACATCCAGTGCAACGTCTGATGAAGGGATGGCTGCTCTGATGCACAAGTTCCTAAATGATCAAGAGCAGAGGGAAGAAAGATATCTGCGGGAGCTCCGTGATCTTCGGGAGTCCATTCTGCAGTCTGTACGGCCTGCTGAGACTTCCCTCGACATGGAGAGCCTTCGAATGGACCTACCAACACCAGCAGCACGGAGGGTACTCTCACAAGAAGTACAAGCACGTGATCTAGACCACAGTAATGTGCCAAGCCAGCCAGTACGGCAGTATAAACCAAAACTGCCAGCTTTCCAGCAAGGAGAAGACATTGAGAACTATCTTCGGCGGTTCGAGCGAATGGCTAGGACCTGGAGACGGGGGGAGGTGGAGTGGAGCTATCGACTCTTCCCATTGCTGACAAGGCAAGCACTGGAGGCATACCTAGCGATGGACGAGGAGCAGGCGAAGGTATACACTGATCTAAAGGAAGCACTGGTGAAGAAATTTAACATCTCACCAGAGACCTACCGCCAGCGCTTCAGAGCATCCTCTGTTCCAGTGGACGAGTCACCGACAAAAACCTACCACTGCTTCAGAAACCTCTATCAATGATGGGTACGTCCTGAGGTTCACTCTAAGGAGGAGATCGGTGAGGCTATTATCTTGGAGCAGTTTCTCCGTGTGCTTCCATTTGATGCTCACACATGGGTACGGGAGCATGAGCCAACAACTGGGCTTGCAGCTGCGAAGCTGGCTCAATAGTACATGAATGCTCACCATGGAGGTCTATGCACTAGAGGTACTGTACGTGCTGTTTCTGATAGCTCTGGGGCCGAGAGAGGCCATACTGTTCATACAAAGACTACACAAGAGTCAACTGGGTGTAAAGGTTTGATCTGTTTTAATTGCCAGCAGCCAGGTCATAAAGCATCAGTGTGTCCTGTGCGAAAAGCAAAACTGACTGGGTTTTGTTATGTTCCTAGAGAAGAGGACAATGTCAGGGACTCTGTTGAGGAGAGTCGAAATATGTGCAATGCAATGGTTAACGGACATTTGTTGCAGGCTCTTTTAGACACTGGCAGTTCTATTTCATTGTTAAAATCATGTTTTGTGTCTAATGTCAATTATGTGAACACCACTGCCGTTCAATGTGTACACAGGGATGTAAAGCAGTGTCCCCGAGCTGAGGTTAGTGTTGAGGTACATGATCAATTGTATTTATTAAATGTTGTCATAATTGATAACTTGCCAGCGGATATGATTCTGGGTCGAGATTTACCTGTTTTGACAGAACTGCTACAAACCACCAAGAATGCTGAAGCTACTCTGCTCCGGGTAATGTGTCATGTCCAGTTGTCACTTGGGCACAAGCAAAGGCAGGTCTGCAGCCTCTGCCAGTGTTAGACAGTAGTCTGTTGCAGGGCGGGACTAAGGGCCCTAGAAAGTTATGCCGACAGCGGCGGTTAGAAAAGTACCTGGGTAGTTTTGGAGGTAGCCCAGCCTCCAAAACTTCTGTGGATGGTCTTAGTATTAGTGGCTGGAGGATCCCAGAGGACATTGCCAAATTACAAAAAAAAGATGAGTCTTTAAAGTCGCTCTTTGAGAAGGCTGGTTGTGAAAATGCAACTAACCTGTGCAATGAAAAGTGTGTTGTTTTGAATGGAGTGCTCTATCTGCAAACAAACGATGTGATGCGTTTAGTTGTTCCAACTTGCTGCCATCAAATTGCCAGCAGAAAACATACGCACACATTAGTTCACGCTTTTACTGGCCCACACTATTCACTGATGTACAGACATATTACAACACATGTGCCATCTGTCAAAAGACCAGTGTTGTTTCCCAGCGTGGAAAAGCACCCCTGCATCCTCTCCCTGAGATCACTGCTCCCTTCAGATGCATTGCCATGGACATTGTAGGCCCACTCGAAAGGAGTAGTGCAGGACATCGGTATATCCTGGTGGTCAGTGATTTACGCTACAAGATATCCAGAAGCCTTCCCATTACGATCCATTACCTCTCGTTCAACTTTTTTCCAGGGTGGGCATCTCAGAGGAGATCCTGACGGACCAGGGAACCAATTTTACCTCACAGCACTCCGGTGTGCAACGCTGAGTCAGCCAAACAGAGCGACCGGGCAGCGGGCAGTTATAACGTCACTGACGGCGCCACGCTCGCACCGGAGTCCGGCAAGACCATTACGTAATGTCAGGAGGGGTGGCTGAATGTGGGAGTTTGCAAAAATGCATTTATTAAACTGAATGATACGTAAAGGAAAGTTTATTTTATTTTTTCTTTGTGAAACATATGCCAGTTTTTATATTAAGAGTGATGAACCAGGCAACAAGAGTAAAGTAATACGGTCTTGGTGAACTGTACTTACCTATTGATGAGAAGTCCCAGGAAGGGGCAGAGTCTGGCCTATAAAAGAAGAGACCAGACTCCAACTAACTGCTTGTTAACCAAGTCAAAGCGAGAGTGCAACGGTGGTGCCTCGAGCTAGTTTGTTTATATCAGTATATTGTTGATACAGGTTGTATATAATTTTGGATTTGTTCCCCCCTTTATTTTGCTGGAGTTTTTTTCCTCTCCCTTGTTTTGTCTTCACACCTGTAAATATACTGCACCCGTGGACTGTACATTTATAAGACCAGTGAGTTGTTTAGCCTCAATGCCCAGTGCCATGTTTGGAAAAAACTAAACAGCACTTGTTTTTGAGGCCATGGGACCTGGGCACCCTGCAGTCATTGAGTTATCATGAACGCCTCTGTCAGACAGCTTAAGCTTAGTCAAAATAGTTTTTCTTTTTGGCATTATTTTTTTATAAATAATATTTATATTTATATTATTATATTTTTATAACGAATCCTTCATTAGTGCTAAAACGCAGGCCACTTCTGCTTCATTAGAAAAAAAAAAGGACACACCTAGAACACAGGCTACCCCTCCTTCTTTATTTTTCAAAACACAGGCCATCAGACCTTCATTTTACTAAACGCGCAGGCCATGTCACTTTCATTAGGACAAAGACATAGGCAACATACTATTTTTGCTGTATCATACAGTATTCCTAATAACTCTATCCAAGACAGAAATCAGTTCAGCTTTACCCACTGTTTTTAATCAGTGTGGCTTTTTTGTAAATGTTGAGATACACGTAGTCTATCAGTACCTGTTAATGAAACTTCTCTCTGCTATGTTTTCATACTGTGTGTCTCAGGACTGGCTGTGCTTCTATGGTTATGGTATTCTGGGAGTAAGTTTATTCCTTTTAGTTTGTATTTTATATCAGGATTTGATTTTGATGCACCAAATGAGCATTATTTAAACTCCTTGCATGCTAGATCATTGCCTTGGGTGTATCTTCCACTATTTTCCAGTCAAACAATTAAAAAGCCATATAGGTACACAAAACAGTGCACATATTTTTTGTTTTGTCCCTCTTTTTCTATATGGAACCTGGTTTCACTATCTAAGTATGTGCTCCATTTTAGGTATAAAAAAAATGAGAGATTCAATGTAGAAAGCTTTATACAGTAGTTACTTGGTTTGCCCTTCTGAAAAATAAAATTCATACATTTTCTATGTAGAACTGTACAAGGGTAAGTTTTCCTGAGAGACAGGAATCTGCACAGATGCAAAGCTACTCCTTAAAGGTTACAGTTTAAAACCAGTTAAGATTGTTATGTTTGTCCCCTTTAGAGAATGACACTTTCAGAGAAGGTTTTGAGAAGGTCCATTTATGTAAGCTTTGCTTTACAAATAAGAGAAGGTTAAAGGTTAAATCTAGAGCTCTGATGAGTTCTCTGGTTTGTCTCTCTCAGTAAAGATTCTCCATACGAGGGGTATCACAAAGTTTTGAGATTAGCTCTGTTTACAAGCTCTGTTTTTTCTCGTACAGTATGTCCTCCCTCAGATGCCTTGAAACCCGTCAGTAGAATTCGCTATTGACAGTCTGACATTGACGCCGACAATAGCAGCAATGTTGTTTATTGTTCTCTGACGATTGTTCATGCCCAGGCTGCCAAATGTTTTTGCCAATTTCGGCGGTTGAGCTCATTAAAGATCTTCCTGATATCGCACCATCTTCCAATAAAGTTGTTCCGTTCTTGAAGCGTGCGTATGACTCATAATGCCTCAAACGACTCATTGCAGCAACACTGACTTATGGTAATCTGGTGCTCCGGTTGCTATGTGTGCAGTCTCTGTTGGCATGTTACAAAACTAGTCTTGAACCTTTCTGATACCCCCTTGTAGAACTTCATAAAAGAGTTTTCTTGCTAGTTTAGTAATCTTTTCTTCAAATAGAGGGTAAATCTAGAACCTTCAATTGCTTTGTTCTTGAAAACCACAGTCGAGTTTTCAGTAGTTATTCATTCATGATTACCCTTTAAAAAGCTTTGCTTTTATTGTTACATCTAGAACACTAAACCCCTCCTACTATATATAGACACCTGCAAAGGCTCTTCAAAAAAAACCTTAAAATCTCTAGAGAGAGTAAAATCAGTATTTTACGGACACAGAGTTTTATCTGTGTGTGTGTTAGCATGAAAAAAAACGGTTCATTTAATTTAATTGAATTACATTTTATTTATGTAGTGCTTTTAACAACGGTCTTTGTCTCGAAGCACTTGTATTCTCTGCACTTTTATAACTTGAACCAAATTCCAAACTTTTGTGTATTATATTTATACATTAAATCTGAGGATCAAGTTATTTTGATTTTGGCACATTTTTATTTTGGTAAACATAAACATCATAACAGAACAGTTTTTTCTCAGCACTCACATCACTGGATTTAAATATTAAATTTAAACAATTATACATTTACATTTGAAAGTGCTATACAAAAAATATACAGTATATACATACACATTATATTTAAGCCATCCTGTGATTGATAAAATTGATTGAAAAGAATGCAGCTTGATGAAGCATGTGTTAGCTCGCATACTTGGAAAGAAGAAAGGTGTAGAAAGGTGTAAACAATACCTTTAAAGTGCTAGGGCCAATTATTTACCTTTGTTGTTTATTTACCTGTGTTGTCTGTCCCTCATTTTGCAAAAATAAGGTGCTACAGCTCTCAGAAGGCCTGGGCAGTCCAGAACAGATCAACAGGGAGGTTACTCTGTGTATGATGGCAGTCTGGGTGTTGGTTTACTTCTGCTTATGGAAGGGAGTAAAGTCAACAGGAAAGGTACAGAGTTCTGTTTCACACATGAACACACATACACATGGCTTAGCAAGGCAGCTGATCCCTGCTGTAGTTATGATTCCAGGTAAAAAGCCAAGCAGTCATGTGGAAATAGTGACAAATAAGTAGCAAGAAGAGTCCAACAAGCAAGAAATGTATTTCTCTTATTTATTTTTGTATACACACACAAACTGGAGACCCATGTGAATGTCTAAAACTTACTGAAAAGTAAATTTTGTAAAACAGGTGCCCTTTAAACTTTTAGTTTTCAACCTAACTCTGCATAGGAGCTACTGTAATAAGAGACTATGAATTTTCAAAAAAGGTCAAATCTAGCTGTATCAGCTATCAGTGACACTTCCTGGGGCCTACGATGGTATCACTATCTCATACCTGAATGGTCAAGGCTAGAAGAAGCACAGGTGAGCACTAAAGGAGTGGGTCTGTTGTACCCTGTGTTGTAAAATTTGTCACAAATTTATCTAATATCATTCATGCAATTATTTAGGTAGCCCAAATGCAGTCACTGATAGCCTAACAAAACAATCCAGAAAAGTATTAAATGGTCATCTTCACTTGAAGTTTAACTATCACTTGCATTAAAAAATATATCCTGTTAACATCCTGTCAGGGTTTCACTTAGAAATGTTCATACATGTTTCCAATTTTCACAGATCAAGCTAGCAATGAGGTAGCTGACAAGACTGCTGAAAGAATTGTTAAGTTTATAAATGTTCAGAACCCTGCTATGTCTCTCCCTGTAAATGGTATCCACAAATACTGCAGTGAATATTAAATGGCTAATGGCATTTAGCTTCAATTCATTTTATTAATTAGGTAAAAAAAAAAAAAATCAATACAGCAACATACCTAAAACACTGAAAACAACAACAAAAACATCCATGTAAACACTTATATTATAATATTATTATTCAACAGTGCTGCTGCTGGGATTAGTACATGACTCCACACACCCATAGTCTTCTTTTTTAGTTTGTTACAGTATCCAGTTCTCAGAAAAAAAAAAAGGCTGGAAGCCTGGAGAGGTTTGATGCCTCCTCCACATTTGTCCATATTTTTAATTTTACAATAATTTCAGGAAAGAAAATTAAAAAAAAGAAACGGCAGTTATTTTTTGTAAGGGAATGGACACTGCTTCCATAGTATATTGAATGTATTATTTGTAAAGCAGTGACCTTTTCAAGACCTTCTAAACTGCATCCCTCTTAGCTTTTAGGTCTAATGGAACATTTACAGTATAATCAGGTTAATTTCAGTAAACTGACATCTGCTGTTGTTTATTCTCATTATTTATTCTCGCACCCTCTCTTCCTCTCCCCCCTTCAGGTCTGGATTGATGCCGGCACTCAAGTGCTCTTCACTTATGACATCGGATTCAGGGGGCTGACTACTCTTGGCAGTTATAACCGATTCAACAACAACTGCTACAGGTAAATTTTCTCTTCTCTTAGCACACTACTTGCCTGTTTTTTTTCATGGTCTTCTATTTTTGTTGTTTCTGTGGCTACCCAGTGTCTACTTAGTTGCTGCCTGTTTATGACTTTCATTATTAAAATTTGGGTTATTTATCTTCAGGGTCCAGACGATGACGGTAATACAGGTTAATTGCTAGTGGGCATGGACCTATTGTCACGAACTTGTATGACATGCAGTTCGGGCGGATGTTATTGCTGTGGGCATAAAGGGCAGGCATAGGTGCAGAGGGGTTGTTTTTCAACATAAAAGTCTTTAATGAACAAAACAGAAACTAACAATATACACACATGGGCTCTGGACAAACACACTCATACACAGTCTCTTGAAGCCTTGACAGTATCTTTTAACACTTTCAAGACACAGGACCTTAGTAAGCATTTCAGCCCCTGTATGACTGACACGAAGACCCATACCAGAGGCTGCGAAGACCCACTACACACAGCACAAGACTTAAATAACATTCAAGACACACAACATAACCCCATACATACACAAAATAAACCAAAAAGAGACATTTACATATTACCCAAAACACAGAACACGTCAGAGCCCAAATAAACAAACATAAGTAAACTAAACCATAAGCAAAGTAAACCAAAACAAAATACATGCCCACTGACAGTATTAATGCTCAACCCAGTTGCCCAGAACAACCAGCTATTTATAACAATACTAATGAGCTACCTCGGTTCAGGTGAGCTCCAGCATCACCTGACCAAGGTACCTTCTGGGAAACTGAGTCGACTAACAAAAAACTACAAAACAAAAAACAAACATGTATGCACAGTGACCCCTAGCGGTAGTCCCTTACACCTATGTTCTTAAGGTCCTGTTTCTGGTCCTTTTTCTGTTAACACACACCTCTTATACTGTTTTAGATAATTGTGACCCATTTCAAGATAAATTTTTTTTTTTAATACTATCCAGATTATTTGGAACAAGTATTTAAATGCAAGATTATTATTTTATGTGGTTTTGGTGGTCTCTAAATAATTACTTGAAACAAATAGAGAGCCGGGGATCATCTTTTTAGATGTCCGTTGTGTGTTTTAAAGACCAGGCGAACATGAGATCCTTGGAACGCAGGACCCTAGAATAGGGTAACATACAGCTCTGGGAACGTAGGACCGGACCTTTTTAATGCTCCCATTACAGTATGTGTCATATAAATCTGTTTAACACAGGGATGACCAATTGCTAACAGCCTAGCTTAGATTTATCGCAGGTAGACATAACTCTGTCTGTATTTATATTTTTCATATTAATAATAATAATAATAATAATACATTTTATTTATAAGCGCCTTTCAAACACTCAGGGACACTGTACAAAAGTTACATAAAGGCACGTAGAAACAAGACAAAACAAAAACAAACAAAATATACCAGCAACAAAACAAAAAAAGAGAAACTGTGCAAGAGAGAGGGCAGGAAGGATTTAAGGTGGGTAAGCAAGATTAAACAGGTAAGATTTGAGTTTGGATTTAAAGAGAGACAGTGAATCAATGTTGCGGATTTCTGGCGGTAAAGAGTTCCAGAGCATTCAGAGAGTAACAGAAAGCCCTCTGTCCCATGGTGGAGAGATGAGCAGAAGGCACAGAGAGATGGAGAGAAGAGGCAGATCTGAGAGAGCGAGAGGGAACATGAATATGAAGAAGATCAGATACGTAAGAGGGGGCAAGATTGTGGAGAGCTTTGAAAGTAAGAAGAAGGATCTTGAAGTCTATACGGTGCTGTACCGGAAGCCAGTGAAGCTGCTGCAAAACTGGAGTGATGTGGTGAAATGAAGGAGTTTTAGTGATGATGCGAGCTGCCGAGTTTTGAACCAGTTGAAGCTTATGAAGAGTTTTATGAGGAAGACCGAAAAGAAGAGAGTTACAATAATCGATACGGGAGGTTACAAGATTGTGGACAAGTATAGCAGTGGCCTTCTGAGTGAGAGAACGGCATAGACGATTGATATTGCGTAGGTGAAAATTAAGCGGACCGGGTAATGTTATTAATATGGGATTGAAAGGAAAGTGCACTGTCCAGGAGGACACCCAAACTCTTAACCAGAGTGGAAGGAGAGACATTAGAATTGTCAATAGAAAGGGAAAAGCTGTTTATTTTAGAGAGAGTGGACTTAGTGCCAATTAAGAGAAATTCAGTTTTCTCACTGTTTAATTTAAGGAAATTGGACGAGAACCAGGATTTGAGTTCATTAAAGCAGTTGAGAAGAGAGGAGGGTGGGAGGGTAGCATTAGGTTTGCTACAGTAATAGAGTTGGGTGTCATCTGCATAACAGTGGAAGAGAATGTCATATTTTCTAAAGATGTTGCCTAGTGGAAGAAGGTAGGTGATAAAGAGAAGAGGACCTAGGACAGAATCCTGTGGAACTCCAGCGTTAACAGGAGAAGATTCAGAATGAAAAGAGTGTAATTTTATGAACTGTGTGCGCCCTGATAGATAAGATTTAAACCAGGCAAGGGGGGTGTTAGAAATGCCGATAGAGATAAGTCGATTAAGAAGGATAGTATGCGAGATAGTATCAAAGGCCGCACTTAGATCAAGAAGAATTAGAAGAGTGACTGAACCAGAATCAGCTGCCATAAGAAGGTCATTAGTAATTTTTAAAAGAGCAGTTTCAGTGCTATGGAAAGGGCGAAAACCAGACTGAAAATGTTCGTACAAGTTATTACGAGTTAAATGAGAGTGCAGTTGAGAAACAACAATTTTTTCAATGATTTGACAGAAACCGTGACAGAAACGGTAGGTTGGAGATTGGACGAAGATTATTGAAATTACACGGATCAGCACCAGACTTCTTCAGAATCGGAGTGATAATAGCAGTTTTAAATGACATAGGGACAATACCAGTAGTATTCTGTGATTTTATTTAAAATTAGTCAAAAAGAAATATATACAATAAAAACATTTTGTTCTGTATTTATTTTGCTAAGACTGCTATATAGCCAGACATAGCTAGAGTCCAAACTTGCATGATAGTACAAACAGAACAATTAATTTAAGAAAATGTACAGTAAATAATTTTTTAAATCTTGTTTTTGAGTTTGTTGGAATTTTAATCTGCTTTTTGTCTCAGACACTGACTTTTGTTTGTTCTGTAATCCTCAGGGATACATTTGTATTTGCCCTGATACACAGTGGCACTAGTTTCTTCACTGACTTTGTGGCATTCTCCATTCTGGGCTTCATGGCTGCTGAGCAGGGTGTGGACATCTCAAAAGTGGCAGAATCAGGTAAGTCTCCAGCAAGTCTTGTTGTTTTTAATGCATGCCTATTAAATTTGTATAGATTTTATTATAAATATTAAAATTTATGAAAGGAGTCTCCAGTTTCATTGGTGTGTCACTAAGGTCTTCAGGACTGTTCAGGACTGCTTTGTGATTTCTGGTTCTCTATAACATGATAGTATTAACTTTAACATGAAGTCTTATTAACTTCAAGCACATGGAAAAAAATAGTTGTTTATCTTTATAGCTGCTATAATATCAGTGATAATAGACGCTAACTAGTATAAACATAAATATAATTTAAATTTAATTGTAATAATGTAAATACAATATAAATTTAATTGTTAGGAAACTGGTGTGGTATAAGAGGAATAAACCATTTTGGGGCACAATGTAATAAGCGTTTCTTATGCTGCTCTCCTGATTGCAGGGCCGGGGCTGGTGTTCATTGTGTACCCCAAAGCCATGTCTATCATGCCTGTGGCATGAGTCTGCACTCTTAATGCTGCTGATGCTGGGGCTAGACAGTCAGGTGAGTCGTACTGGGACAAAAATGCAGGATTTAACACGAAACTGGTTCTTCGTTCCCCTTATCCTGCTCACTTTGGGGCACTGACTCCCAACTCTGGTATTAATGCATATTTTAATGCCAGGTTAACATATCAAAAATTTCACCATATTCATTGTTCATAGATTGCAAAAGCTCACTATTCAATCACATGGCAATCATAGAGTGTTCATTTAACATTCACCTCACACATAATAAAGTTTAAAAAACATTCAGTCTGAGACAATTTTAAGTGTGACTCGGTTATAGACTATTGTAACTCAAATAATCACGCCATACAACTGTGACGAATAGAAAAGCATATCAGAAGACACATATCAAAGCCTTGGGCTACAAAAGATTATATCAGACTACATTCCTGTAATCTTTACCCTTATCAGGGGAAATTTACTGAAACTCATGTATCTGAATGATTGTATGCATTGCACTGATACCGCATGATTGGCTGGTTATTCAGGTGTACCTAATAAAATGACCAGCGAGTGCATATATGCTGTATTTGGAAAAAGCTAGTGGATTGGTTATGTTAGTTTTTAAATCTCATTTGCAGAAAATTTGACTTTTTTAATAGCATCTGAGCATTTGTCATTTATAGATAAATAATTTCCATTCAATTAAATTTTATTTGTATAGCGCTTTTAACATTGTTATTGTCGCAAAGTAGCTCAAATATTTCAGGTGTGTTTTGTATCTGTGGCTTTAAGTGTTTGATTTGTTTCAATTATAAATCCAATTATGCATCCAGTGCTTTCATTTGCTCAATGTTCAAGAGCAGTCAGTTTGAACGGTGTGTAATTTGATGTGTTGCAGTTTGTTGGATGGGAGGGCTTTGTAACTGGCATCCTAGATCTGATCCCTTCAAAGTTTAACAAGCGAGAAATCGTTGTTGTGATCTTCTGCACTGTGAGCTTTGTTATAGATCTCTCCATGGTTACAAGGTAAGTGTGTGAATTAAAGTACAGTGGACCACCGGCTGCTTTAAAAACTACTAGTGGCTCTGTTTTATTCTTGCTGTCCTCCTTGATAACAGGCTAATGCGCAGCCACATAATGTGTTTTTACAAAGCTGCTGAAAATTTTTTTATATAGTATTGCATTTTTTATAATCTGTCCCACATGATGTATTGCCCTGCTAATTCAACTGTTAAGCACCTGAGGTGTGTTTTGGTTCCATGTTTTTACTTTGCAAGACTTTCTTTCCAAATCATGAGGGAAATCCAGATGACGCAAGGAGGTCATGTTTAAAGAGAAGCCGCGAATATGCCAAGAGACCAACGCTCCATTGTTGTTTATACACATGCTGCATGTGCATGCTAAGGCAAATTTCGTGCAAAATTTTAGTTCTTAAGGATAAAAAGAAAATTCACAAGGCAGGGCATATGTCGAGGTACCACTGTAACTATTTTAGGAACACTGTAGATCATCTCAACTCTGATTATTACAATTATTTATGGAGGTATTTTATATGCATGCTGTAGACCTGCATGCATGTGTGTCTGTGTGTGGGGAGGGATGTACGTCTTCCAGCTTTTTGATTATTATTCAGCCAGTGGAATGTCCCTGTCGTGGCAGACATTCTGGGAATGCATGGTTGTCGGCTGGGTTCATGGTAAGCCTCACTACCACCACATACTGTACAGTATATACTGTATATGGATTGCACTATAACAGCAGCACTGAATAACACTTGATTATTTTCACATAAGCATTTTCTGTAACAGTAGCTCTGACAGTAGTTTTGGCTGCAAATCACACATTTCTAATAAGTTATAATTTCTATAGAACAGTTTAAGGGTTTGTAAAATATATTTAAAAATCTTTTAAATTGTAGCTTTGGAGAGGGTGTGTGTGTGTGTGTGGAATAGTTTAGAAAGGAGAGAGAAAGTCTTTAGTAGCTTTATAATTTCTTGATAACATGATGAGCTTTTTTTTTTGGTTTATTTATTAACAAAGAAAAAAACATCACTCTTTGGATATCAATAAGAAAATACTTAAAAGCCATTAATTGGATAATTAGTGCAGTAATTATTATGATTTAGTTGGCAACAATTCTTTTAACCATAACGGATGCCATGAGGAACCATCTCAGAAGATGTGTTCCATGGTTGTAGAAAAGATGCTACTGTGTAAAACAACTAAGAAGATTGCTGATAATGCTGTTAAGAATTGTCCAACACATTATGAACACCTTGAAGCATAGTGCTTAAATGTCAACTTAATGGAAGAAATGTGGTCATAAAATAATCATGAATGAACACGTTTGGAGATGACTTAAATGCTTGATAAAGTTGCATCATAAAAAATAAGAGCTAAAATTAGCAGTAAGAGTAAATGCATTTCCATACACACAATGTGATGAGAACTCACAGGATTGTGACTAAACAGCTGTGTGCCCATAAGGAAACCACTTAGTAATGAGACTAAATAAAAGTGGCTTAAGTTGACAAGAAAGCATAAGAATTGGACTTATATAGGGTAAGAAATGAAGCACATGAAGCGATGCACCTATCATGCATAGTGTTCACTGTACAAGCCTCTGATTTGGGGTTGCTTTAGTTGGTCAGGTTTACGCTCAGCAACATTATAATAAAGTCAGGTGACGTCCTGAATGTACTAAGTGTCCAGGTTATGGAGTTTTTCTTCCCTGATGGCTTTTCAGAAGAAAGACTCTAGTGAAAGTTCCTCATCATAAACATCTTAATCATTAGCTTGTGTAGTGGACCAGGTTTTTCTTTGTTCCCTAATAGTTATAAAGATCATCATATCACACACTGTTTAATAAAGGAAAAGGCCATGCAGTACATGTGCATTTGAAGCCTGTGTTTTAAAGTTGGTACCCTCTGTGTGTGAAGGTGGTGCTAAGTTTATGGATGACATTGCCTGTATGATCGGTTACCGGCCTTTCCCTTGGATGAAGTGGTGCTGGTTATTTCTTACTCCATGTGTTTGCATGGTGAGAAACTTTTTTCTTTTTGTTTATTTAACTACAGCAACAGAAATACAGAAAAAGACGTCAGCTAGAAAATACAACCTGAATTCTAGAAAAGTTTGGACGTTTTTCAATTAGAATTAAATGAAAACTGAAAGATTTTCAAACCACATGAGCCAATATTTTATTCACAATAGAACATAGAGAACATAAATGTTTAAACAGAGAAATGAGCTAATTTCAAATTTCATGCCTGCTACAGGTCTCAAAAAAGGACGGGGGCAAAAAAAAAAAGCTTTGGGTGTGGCATAACATCATCAAAAGATTGAGAGAAACTGGAGAAATCTCTGCGTAAGAGTCAAGGTCTTGTTAGATGCCTGCAGTCTTCAGGCCCTCAGAAGACACTGCATCACTACTCACCATTGTTGTGGTTACTAAATGGGCCCAGGAATACTTCCAGAAACCACTGTCAGTAAATACAATCCACAGTAATATCTGCAGATGCCAACTAAACCTCTATCAAGCAAAAAGGAAGCCATATGTGATTCAGCCTATGGTTCAGAAGCGCAGTTGTGTCCTCTGGACCTAGGCTCATTTAAAATAGACTGTTTCTAAGTGGAAAAGTATTCTATGGTCAGACAAGTTCAAATTTGACATTGTTGTTGGAAATCACAGATTCCGTGTCCTCCGGGCTAAAGAAAAGGGAGACCTTCCAGCGTGTTCAAAATCCAGCATCTCTGATGGTATGAGGGGCCTAAGTGCATACGGTATGGGCAGCTTGCATATTTTGGAAGGCACTAGGAATGCTGAAAGGTATTAGATGATTATTAGTCTATTTCATAAAGGTTGATGACATCTATTTCAGGGAAGGCCTTGTGTATTTCAGCAGGACAAGGCAAAACCACATACTGCAACTATTACAACAGCATGGCTTCATAGTGGAAGAGTCCCAGTGTGGAATTGGCCTGTCTGCAGTCCAGATAATTCACCTATAGACATTTATATAACATTTGGCGCATCATTAAACAAAAAGACAAAAAACCCTTGAGCAGTTGGAAACCTGTTGGTCCTATTCTTATATCAGGCAAGAATGGGACCAAATTCCAACACCAAATCTCCAGAAATTCATAACTTCAATACCCAGACATTTTCAAACAGTTTCTGGCCCAACTTTCTTTGAGACCTGTAGCAGGCAGACTTCATTTGTGCGTAAACTTGTAAAATTTCTCTGTTTAAACATTTGCTATGTTCTCTATATTCTTCTGTGAATACAATATTGGCCAATGTGATTTGAAAGTCTTAGTTTTCATTTTTTTTAACTAAAAAAAAAAACATCCAACTATTCCGGAATTCAGATTGTGCAATGATGAAATTTCCATAGTGCTTATATTGTCTTAGTTGTCTAATCCTCAGATTGTCTTGTGTATTTTATATTCTGTAATGTTTATTTAGCTCTGTTTATTCAGTAATTCAAGACTGGAACTATAGAAATAATGCTAATGATCCTGGATTTAAGAACTTGGGGGGTGGGGGGGGGATTCATTTCTGCTGAGAAAATGAACTGTGTGAGAAGAAGGAGCAGGGCTGCCGCTTGTTGTTGTGCAATGACCTCTGGGAGAGTACACCTCCCACCCCTGTGTTGGAGTTTAGCTCCACAACAAATTGATGGGACGGGTCCAGGATGGTGAGGATAGGGGCAGACGTAAATTGTTTCTTGAGATCTTGATCTGTCTTAGCTTCCTGGTCCCAATGGAACCGTGTCTTGGGGGTAGTCAGTGCAGTTAAGGGGGCAGCGATGGAGCTACAGTATAGTCCTTAAGCTGTAGTCCAAAGTGGTGGTAGAAATTGGCGAAGGCCAAAAACTTCTGAAGCTCCTATCGAGAGGTCGGAGTGGGCCTGGAACTTGGTCTGCTTCATCTCAATTTTTGAATGGCAGATCACAAACCCAAGAAACATAGTAGATTTGGTGTGAATCTCGCACTTTTCTGCCTTAACGAATAGCCTTTGCAGAACCTGCCGAATGTGAAGTTGATGCTCCTCCAGGCTATGAGAAAAAAATAGGATGTCATACAGGTACACAAACACAAATATACTCGTAGTGTCCAGTTGGTGTGTAGAAGGCGGTCTTCCATTGATTGCGGTCTTCCATTGATATAGACGAGGTGGCAGGCATTGCGTAGATCCAGTTTAGTAAATAGCCTGGCCCTCTGGAGAAGCTTGAGTGTCATGGCCACTAGTGGAAGGGGGTACCAATTCTTTACTGTAATGTCGTTTAGTTTTCTGTAATCGATAGACAGACAGGAGGGACCCATCTTTTTTGCTGACAAAGAGAATCTGGCCCCTGGGTGCAAATAGGAGGGGCATATGATACCTGCTGTGAGGGACTCTGTGATATACTCATTAATGGCCTTCTGTTCCTTAGGCTTCAGAAAATAAAGGCGGCCCTTAAAAGGTGTGGTTCCAGGGAGCAGGTGTATGGTTGGTGAGGAGGAAGAGATACAGAGTCGTTCGTGAATGTGGAGTAGCCAAAGTTGGTCTGTGAGCCTTTCTGGAGTCTTGCCCTCTAGTACTCCCAGCCATACTAGCGGGACCCTCGTTTTATTGGAGCAGGCTCATTCCACCTGGTGGTGCTGTTGCTTCTCAGGTAAGATGCGGGTCCTGTCCTGCTGCATTGCTTCCTCCTGCTTGCATTGTCATGGTGGAGGAGACATGTGAGTTCTCTTGGTTGTCAGTGTCTGGAACTCTATGGCATAGTCATAGGCTGAACGTTGAACCTTGCCAAAGTTTTAACAGATTGTTCTCTGTCTCTCTGCTGTGACAAGCATTCGAACACTCTCCTCATCTCCCTCCAGCAGGAGTCGTGGCCCTGTCAGAGCATGGTGCTCCACTCCCGAGCCCTTCCTGTGAGGCGTGTTGTAACATATGCCACCTTGGAGCATTCTGAGGAGAAGGTGGAGGCCTGTGGCTCACAAATCAGGGAGCATTTGCCCAGATCCCCCTCATAAGTAGGTGGGGCAAGAAGGCGTGGCTCTTGTTGCATGTCACTCCTTGCCATGAGCAGGTGAAAGCTGGAGCCATTGGAGCAGGTTTGTGATATTGCAAGGGCTTGCTTCGTGCTGAGCAGTTCCTGCTGGTGTGCTCCAAAGAGGGCGGCTTGGCTTTGCAGGGCTGATCTCAGTGAAACTCCGCTGGATCGATAGATGGCCAGATTATCTCTGTGTTTAGTCACCAATGTTCTTTACCTTTTCATCTGTACTCTTCTGCCTTTTGCAACTCTCTGATGTCCTTCTTCAATGAGAAAATACATAAAATCCATCTACATCTAGGTTCACCATCTTCCCCAACTACAACTTCTGAACTCTATCCTATTCTGTATCCTTTCTCTGCTTTTCAGCTTCCCAGTATTTTAGATATTATAGATCTCATCCATAAATCTAAGTCCTCTACTTGTTCTCTGGATCCTCTTCCCACTGTCCTAGTTAAGGCCTGTCTAACCTCTCTGATTCCACTTATTTCCGCTATCATTCACTCCCTCTTACTACTGGTATTGTCCCTATGTCACTTAAAATTGCTATTATCACTCCGATTCTGAAGAAGTCTGGTGCTGATCCGTGTAATTTCAATAATCTTCGTCCAATCTCCAACCTACCGTTTCTGTCTAAAATCATTGAAAAAATTGTTGTTTCTCAACTGCACTCTCATTTAACTCGTAATAACTTGTATGAACATTTTCAGTCTGGTTTTCGCCCTTTCCATAGCACTGAAACTGCTCTTTTAAAAATTACTAATGACCTTCTTATGGCAGCTGATTCTGGTTCAGTCACTCTTCTAATTCTTCTTGATCTAAGTGCGGCCTTTGATACTATCTCGCATACTATCCTTCTTAATCGACTTATCTCTATCGGCATTTCTAACACCCCCCTTGACTGGTTTAAATCTTATCTATCCGGACGCACACAGTTCATAAAATTACACTCTTTTCGTTCTGAATCTTCTCCTGTTAACACTGGAGTTCCACAGGATTCTGTCCTAGGTCCTCTTCTCTTTATCACCTACCTTCTTCCACTAGGCAACATCTTTAGAAAATATGACATTCTCTTCCACTGTTATGCGGATGACACCCAACTCTATTACTGTAGCAAACCTAATGCTACCCTCCCACCTTCCTCTCTTCTCAACTGCTTTAATGAACTCAAATCCTGGTTCTCGTCCAATTTCCTTAAATTAAACAGTGAGAAAACTGAATTTCTCTTAATTGGCACTAAGTCCACTCTCTCTAAAATAAACAGCTTTTCCCTTTCTATTCTCAATTCAAATTTAAAGTTTGGGTGTTCTCCTGGACAGTGCACTTTCCTTTCAATCCCATATTAATAACATTACCCGGTCCGCTTATTTTCACCTACGCAATATCTATAGTCTACGCCCTTCTCTCACTCAGAAGGCCACTGCTATACTTGTCCATAATCTTGTAATTATCTTGTTACAATAATCCGTATCGATTATTGTAACTCTCTTCTTTTCGGTCTTCCTCATAAAACTCTTCATAAGCTTCAACTGGTTCAAAAATCGGCAGCTCGCATCATCACTTAAACTCCTTAATTTCACCACCTCACTCCAGTTTTGCAGCAGCTTCACTGGCTTCCGATACAGCACCGTATAGACTTCAAGATCCTTCTTCTTATTTTCAAAGCTCTCCACAATCTTGCCCCCTCTTACATATCTGATCTTCTTCATATTCATGTTCCCTCTCGCTCTCTCAGATCTGCCTCTTCTCTCCATCGCTCTGCCTCATCTCTCCACCATGGGACAGAGGTCTTTCTGTTACTCTGCTCCCCGGCTCTGGAACTTTTTACCGCCAGAAATCCGCAACATTGATTCACTGTCTCTCTTTAAATCCAAACTCAAATCTTACCTGTTTAATCTTGCTTACCCACCTTAAATCCTTCCTGCCCTCTCTCTTGCACAGTTTCTCTTTTTTTTGTTTTGTTGCTGGTATATTTTGTTTGTTTTTGTTTTGTCTCGTTTCTAAATGCCTTTATGTAACTTTTGTACAGTGTCCTTAAGTGTTTGAAAGGCGCTTATAAATAAAATGTATTATTATTATTAAACCAAGACTTGCTGTTTTTTCAAGTCAAAATGTATTAAAAATCTTTGCTTGTCTTGCGGAACACACACAAACCGCGAATCGAGGTTCCACTGTACAGGTTCATGTATCATTGCCGAGTATGATGTATCACGCATGCGCTTCTTGTTTTGACACTGAGCGTCACGTGGGCCAACTGAGCCAATGATTTTTCTCTCTCTTGCTCTGCAGAATTGTGGGTAATCATCTCCCTGTTGGGTAATCATCTCCATCTCTGTTTCAGCGCATCTCCTATGTGTGTGCGTTCATGTAATTCGGCACCGACACCGACACCACACACACACACACACACACACACACACACACACACACACACACACACACACACACACACTCTCTCTCTCTCTCGCCTTTACACCCCCCTTCCCGGCTTCACACACACATACAGACACACACTCTCTGCTTTACACAGAAACTCTGCTCTGTCGCGATTCTTTTCAAAGGTAAAGTGCTGGTTCATGTGTGTTTTTTTTTTTTTTAGCTGTGGAACAAATTATTTGTGTTTTCTTTATTTCCTATTGGAAAATATGATTTGGTTTACGAGTGTTTTGGAATACAAGCCAACTTCTGGAACAAATTTAGCTGCGCTGTGTTACAATCACATGATTTTATAAAATATGAACACGAAGTGCTTCGGCCTTTTTATAAAAATAATAATCATGTTTTTAGCTGTTTGTGTCCAGCATTGAATAATTATTTCATCCATTATTTGACCATGGCTGGAAATAATAGCTGGAATGTGATTGCGAATTTGTGACTGAAATAAAGCTGTTCATTGGCGTGCGGGAACCCGCAGCTCGTACTTTCACAGACATACTCCCCCAGGAAGTCATTGCCTCTTGCAATAATGCAGATCAAACATACTACACTTGTCTATAAATAAAAGGTATATTTAAGCATATACGCAAAATGTATTTCACTTAAACATTACAGATTAAAACAGGGAAAAAAGACATGCTGAGCTTCAGCTCATTGTGATGCGGACAAACAATCCAGGAATGAAACAGGTTTCGTTATTTTACAAAATCTGAATATATTCAGTAAATTTAGTGAATTACACTCAAAGTATCAACTCCAACTATGAAGTCTGATTTAATTGATATCATTAAACATTTTATTTGTTTCTATTTATGTTTTGCTGGCGAAATACATTTTAGGCAGAGACATGTGCTCGGTTTTGTTAATTTATTTTAAACCACTAAATTCTGCCAATTCCCCCATCAGTGAAACCGGTTTGATAACTTCACACCTATCATGAATGAAAGGTGAGAAGTGGGATTATAATAATTTATATAGATTATAATACATTTGTGCACTCGTGTAAATAGCTTTTTCATTGTATATACAACTATATCATATCCCTGCTGGAAAAAACAGCATAGAACAGCATAGCTTATTAACATTATAACAGCATATGTTGTGTTTTGGTGCTGGTATGCTGGTGACCAGCATACATTTTGCTGGTATGCTGGTGCTGGTACGCTGGTCACTTTACTGATGCTGGTCCACAGCATACCAGCATACATTTTGCATTATAGTGCCATGATACTATGCTGTTCACTACCCCACCTAAATGTTGGTATGGTATAAAAGCCAGAATACATGGAAGATTGTCATCCAATATGTGAAATATAAAACAGAATCGGTATTAAATCAGCTTTATTGGCCAACACAAACAATATTAACATTGTGTAATATGTAACAATATATACAATATGCACATTTGTAACAATATGATAATTTAACAATGAACAGCAAATAGGTTTTGACAAAATAATAACAAAAACAAAACATGAGACCAATTTCTCAGGGACACTTTCACATAGTTACTTTCACACCACAGGAGTGTAAATGAGTGAGCTTGGCCCTCACTCTTTATTTAGGGGTCTATGGGCCCTGAAGTAGTTCTGACATGACCTGACATTTGTGTATTTTTCTTACTTATGAACATATAAATGTAACCTTACTTATAAACATATAAATGTCACCTCTTTCACCTAGTGCAAAGTAAATGTCCAGGATTTAGGGAAGAGTGACACAGATAATCTAATACACATTTCTGGCATACTGTAAATATGGCCGTACAAACAGGCATTCAGGGTAAAACAGTGGGAACAGGAACAGTGCACTATGAAGAAAGGGTGTTAGGTTTGTAAAAGCCCACTTTTACACCCTATACACAATCATACATCTTTGTGCATCTTTCGAAAAGCAGTTCTTGTTTAACTCAAGACACAAGTGAAGATCGCATACCTGGCATTTCCACTGTGTTTATGGCTGCTTACCATAAACTGATTTGCAATTCACACAGACCCTGTGACCAGCAGGTCCATCTGAGTCCATGTGCTGGTTGTATGCAGTCACAGGTGAAGCCTTATCATGTGGTCAACTGCTTAAAAAAAATACAAGAGATCCATCCCGAATCCAGACCCCAGTCGTGGCCCAGGTTCGCATGACATAGTGATGGTCTGTCTGTATCTTGCCTGCTTGTTTGCATTTGGTCTCTATAAAACAGGTGGCTGATCATTTTCATAGTCACAACGGTTTATAAAAAAGGAAAAAGAAACATGAGCACGATAATGATAAAATTACTGTCAATAATCATCAATAACTATTGACCATGCATAAAGACAACACAAACTTTTGCAATGTTTAGGCAACAGGAGCTAAATTGTTTGTGCTAAATAACATTATAGATAGCAGTGTAATAAGCTAACCAAAAACTGAACAAAATAGCTACCATAACATGAAGCTATCCAAAATGGGGCGAATATATTATAAACATTTACACCACAGCCGATACTGACAACCATCTATAATCTACATACTGTAAGGCATTAGCTTAGCCACCAGTGAGCTAACCTGTTTGTGCTAAGCTACATAAGGCAGTATGTTAGCATGATTTAGCAGTGTTATCTACATGCTCACCAAACCATGTAAGTGACATTAAATGACAATGTTTCACATAAACTGGCAAAAGCTTGTGAGAAAATGAGGAAAAATAAATTAATATTAGTTTTATATTATCAGAATAAGGATTATATAAGATTTAAAAACTTACCCATGGTAACAGCTGAATTCTCCTTTGTTCTCTGTGGGAGTCTCAGTGTTGTTCTGAGGTAAATCGAAACTCCTCCCACTGTCCAGAACATTCTGTAGAGTTTCAGAAACCTGTACAGTGCTTACACCTTCCACACGCGGAGGAAAATTATTGGATCTACTGTGTGTGTGTGTGTGTGTGTGTGTGTGTGTGTGTGTGTGTGTGTGTGTTTGGGTGCGTGGCCTTGTATGTAGATTACCATTACCGTTTCCCTGTGAATAGTCTG
Organism: Clarias macrocephalus; assembly: GCA_011419295.1. Lineage (NCBI taxonomy): Eukaryota > Metazoa > Chordata > Actinopteri > Siluriformes > Clariidae > Clarias > Clarias macrocephalus. The sequence continues at coordinate 83,477 of JAAGKR010001910.1, forward strand.
TGGGCATGTTCTGTCTCAGGTTTTTATCAGTGAATGGAATGAGTGGCAGAAAGACTGTATCTCTCCTTCATATGGATTACATAAACTGAGATTTATTTTTGATTAAGCGTGCTACAATTAAAAGTAGACACTTTAAGATTTCTATAGATATATATGTATAGATATATATCTATAGAATATATGGATGTGTGTGTGTGTGTGTGTCACAGTCAGGTCAGGCTCTGAACTCAGTCAGACACCGCACCCTTTATCTCCAGAGTTCTAATCACCTTCACCTGTTTCCAATCAGCTGCAATCCATAAAAACCACACACCGTGCCTCAGTCAGTGTACAGGCTCGTAGATACGAAAGTGGACTCAACCGCCGTCTTCAAGTAAGAAGATTTTCTTTAAAATTCTAATTTACCTTTGCTCTTGTTCCCAGGAAATACTCCAGTCACCCTCTCCGTAATCCAGTCGCGATATCGCCGCCGAGTGAGCAATTCCTCCTCTCCGTGTCTCCTCCGTTCGGGCGCCTCATCTCCCCTCCTTCTCGCAGCAAGTGATCCTTTCTGGTTATTCTGAAAACCCTCCAGTAATACCCCATCATTCAGTACCACTTATCGCCAGTGCTCTATTCTGTGTGTCTCAGAACTGAAATAAAATCACTCATCCTGTTACTAACCATCTTGTGGAGTCCGTCTTTGTTACAGAAGCCCGGACCCTAAAATACAACCGAGGATGAGTGAACCAAATCCATTTCTGGAGCTAGCGAATCAACTTCGCCAAGCATTGCAAGCTACACCACCGACGCCATTACAGGACCCCGCCAGCACGGCCACCGCTTCCTCGGCGCTCCCCATTTCCACTCATATGGCGTGACCAGCACCCTTCTCTGGTGCGGCGGGGAATTGCAAGGGTTTTTTACTCCAGTGCTCCCTGAAGTTTGCCATGCCGCCAGCCTTATTTCCTACCGATCAGGCCAAAATCTAATTTCTCTTTTGTCTGGCCAGGCGCTACAATGGTCCAAATCCATCTGGTCACAGGAGGGACCACTGACACAATCATATGATCTCTTCCTGGCCCATTTCAAGGAGGTGTTTGAGCGGAGCGACAGTGAAGCATCCGCAGGTGAGCAGTTGCACCAACTGAAACAAAGTAACCGCTCTCTCCAGGACTATGCCCTACAATTCCGTACTTTAGCAGCAGCGAGTAGATGGAATGAACAGGCTCTCATCACCACGTACCGTCAGGGATTGAAGCCAAATCTAAGGCTCATGCTGGCCACCTACGATGATGACATGGGATTATAACAGTTCATTCAACTGTCCATCTGTTGCTCCGCTTGTCTAGCGTCATGTCACACCACTGCAGGAAGCAGGGCTGTCTCTCCTCCTCAAGCTCAACTGCTGTCAGCCCACTCCGTGCCTCCTGAAGAACCTATGCAACTGGATCGGGGACGGATCACACCAGCCGAGAGACAGAGATGGCTGACCCAGGGTCTCTGCCTGTACTGCGGCAGCATGGGGCATCTCCAGGACGAGTGCTCCATTCATCCTCCTCGAACCATGGTGAGTGCAATTTCAAATAAAAAATTGCAGCCCCTAACTACCACTGTAAGCCTTACTGCCTCTTATGTTACGGTTTCAGTGGCCGCTCTCCTAGACTCGGGTTCAGCGGGCAACTTCATCTCGGGAGCCTTGTGTCGACACCTCAGACTCAAGACTATCCCGACGAAGAAACCCTACCAGATCCAGTTCATAACCGGGAAACCCCTGTCCCGCAGTACAATTCATCAGCTCGCAGGTCCTGTCAGTCTTCAGATCGGTTTGTTTCACCAGGAAGAAATCCAGCTATTAGTATTAGAGGAATCTACCTCCGATGTTATCCTAGGACGCCCGTGGTTAATCCAACATGATCCCATCCTCTCTTGGACCACCGGAGAAGTACTTAAGTGGGGAAAGAACTGCACTTCCACCTGTTTCCCTACACTACCATTAAAAATTCAACCCTTGAAACTCGGAAATCAGTCGGTAGACATACCACCTCAGTACTCCTCCTTTGCAGACATCTTCTGCGCCAAGCGGGCATCCCAGCTACCACCGCATCGTCCTTGGGATTGTGCGATCGAGCTACTTCCTGGGGAACCGCTACCTCACAGATGCATATATCCTTTCTCACTTCCCGCAAGGAAAGCTATGGAGGAGTACATTTCCGAGGCCATTCAACAGGGTTATATTCGCCCTTCTACTTCCCCGGCTGCCTCCAGCTTCTTCTTTGTGGCCAAGAAAGGGGGTGGCTTGAGGCCCTGCATAGACTTCCGTAAACTGAATCAAGCTACCATCAAGTTCCGCGATACCTTACCCTTACCATTCCATCAATCATCCGTCCAATTTCTCGGCTATATTATTGATCAAGAGGGAGTTAAAATGGACGAAGGGAAGGTGTCGACCATTATCAACTAGCCCAAACCCACGACCATAAAGGAACTACAACGATTTCTGGGCTTCGCCAACTTTTATAGGAGGTTCATAGAGAATTACAGCACCACAGCAAGCCCCTTAACCTCTCTACTCCGGGGAAAGTCAAAATCACTGCAATGGAACCCTGAGGCTGCCTCCGCGTTTCAACGGTTAAAGCAAGCCTTTGTGTCGGCACCTATTCTCGTTCATCCCAATCCTGAAAGCCCCTTTGTAGTGGAAGTGGACGCTTCAACGACTGGAGTCGGGGCCATTTTATCTCAACAACAGGGGAAACCGACCACTCTCCATCCATGCGCCTTCTTCTCGAGAAAGTTCAGTCAGGCTGAGAAAAATTACAATATTGGAGACCGTGAGCTACTCGCCATTAAGATGGTATTAGAAGAATGGAGACATTAGCTGGAGGGAGCTGCTCACCCATTTCTAGTACTAACAGACCACAAAAATTTACAATATCTGAGGGAAGCGAAAAGGCTCAATCCACGACAAGGAAGGTGGGCCATGTTCTTTACCCGTTTTAATTTTAAAATATCCTTCTCTGTACTTTCTGTCACAATCACCAAGACTCCTGGAACCAGTTTCTGGGCTGGGCAGAGTACGCCCAGAACTCCCTTCGCCAACCTACCACGGGTCTCACTCCCTTTCAGTGCATCCTGGGTTACCAACCACCATTATTCCCCTGGAATGGGGAACCGTCTGATCTCCCAGTGGTCGATTTCTGGTTCAGGGAAAGTGAGAGGATCTGGGAAGAGGCACATCACCATCTGCAGAGAGCTGTGCGTAGGCATAAAACTAATGCTGATCGCTATAGATCCATCCACGCGGAGTGAGCAATTCCTCCTCTCTGTGTCTCCTCCGTTCGGGCGCCTCGTCTCCCCTCCTTCTGATCCTTTCCGGTTATTCAGAAAATGCTCCAGTAATACCCCATCATTCATTACCACTTATCGCCAGTGTTCTATTCTGTGTGTCTCAGAACTGAAATTAAATCACTCATCCTGTTACTAACCATCTTGTGGAGTCCGTCTTTGTTACAGTGTGTTCATTTTAGAGACCCGTTTCAAAAAGATTTTCTGGGAGACTGAGATGGCAGAAAGCGCACCCTGTTTATTTACTTTATTTTACAAAAGCACAGTGTATTATTGATATGTACATTAACAAATAAATATATAAATCGATACATTACACATATTTGTATGGTTAAAAATTAACATTTTAAGTTATTTTGATGGTTACCATAAAAAATGCAATGGTCCCACCGCCAAAACAGCTGACTCCATGGTGCTGGTGCTGGTATGCTGGTAACCCTGCTGGTATAATTGCTGGTCAAGCTGGTGACCAGCTATGATGGTCTATGCTGTTTTTTTTTTTTTTTTCAGTTTTAAGTGATTTCCATTGATTACTTAAAAAAAAAGTGCATTCATATGAAATTTTGTGTGGTGTTTTTAGACAACCCACAGATATTTCATGAATGTAAAATAATGTATTTACATGTTTTTGGTAAATTTATTATTTTTGTCTCTTGTATGTAAATCCATTTAAAGATAACACTACACGGTCCATGTATTTAAATCACACATTATTTTCAGTAGTAGCTATTAAAAAACAAGATAAAGAGCTAAAATGGTAACCAATTTTAACTACCAAAAACTTGCTGGTGGCCCAGCATATAAATCATGCTGGCCTATGCTGGATTTTTCAGTAGGCATGCTGGTCTTCCATCAGTTATGCTGGTTCACCAGCTAAACCAGCATCAGACCAGCACTAACCAGTATTATCCAGTTTTTTTCAGCAGGGATATTTGTGTCTAATACTGTTTTATATATTACATTACATGCAGTTTGTAATTTACTTGCAATTGGACTTTTAAAATGTAACCTATGGATCCACAGTATAGGCATATTTAACTACTTCAGCAGTGAATCAGAAATTTAGTCTGGCTTTTAGACCACTTATTATATAAGTCCTTATATAATATATATAAAATAAAATAAAATAAAAGCTTTGATATTATATAATTATCGTATTTTGCGTTTATTTGATTAAACTTAAACCATTTTAAAGTTCTTTAACAATGAATACAAATATAAAAAATATATAGTCTAATGGCATAGAAACCACAAAAAAAATTATATATATTTATATATATACTATATATTTGTGTTTGTTGTATCATCATTGCAGGAGAGAAGAAAATGAAGAATAAATACATATCAGTATTTAAAGTTTGAGCTCAACACGTTTATGAGCTCTGTCGCTTGCTGTCAATGTTTAAATTTTCACAGCTTCCCGCGAGCTGCCATGGACACGCGCAAGATTCCTTATCTCGAAACGTGCTTTCTTAATGGCTAGATCGGTAAGGTAAGAAACCACAATGAAGAATGTACTGACTCCCCCACTACTGACTGTTAGTGCTAAATGCTGTGTTTGAAGGTTTTTTTTTTACCTGCTCAAATGTTTGTGTTAAAGCCAGCTCAGGCAAACCTGGCGAATGCAGGAGCACATACCCGTGACTTTGAGACGTAAATTAGCCATAGACAGTGTTTATTTTGCTGAACATTACAAAACTGCCACGTCATATAAAACAGTGCATTTTTAATTAGCAATATTATTATTTATTACAGAAATGGTAGAACGGCCGGCCCAACCCGAGGTAGTGGGGCTGTGTGAGGGGTGTGCAAATAATCAGATTGAAATTGCGGCCTTAAAGACTCAGCTGACGGCTGTGACCCAGAGACTGGAAGAGCTAGACAATCAGAGAACCTCCATTCCTCCAATGTGGCAGCAGATCACCTCTTCCCCCCCACGCCCCTTTGGTGGACATTGGCTATTTGGGTCCTCAGACTCGGATGCAGACGATGCTGAACTGACCATCTCACCAGCATTTTTAATGTCCACTCCAGCCTGTCCTCGCAGCCTTAACCCCAAGAAAAGCACACAACTTTCAGATGTGCCTCTCAGGTCTCTGACTGCTGAAAGGGAGGAGAAATTTTACAAAGAGTGTTTCCAGTGAGGAGAGCGTCACCCAGATGTGTATGCAGCCAGTGTCTTTATGGCACTCTGTCCATTTGAGGCCTATCAGAGCTGGGCAAAGCAGGTGAACTGAACTGGGACAAACGGAAAAGCCAAATTGCCCAAGAATTTAAAAGACAACGAGTGTGTCATACAGAGATTTCCGGATCTGACAGCGGACCACTGGTTTCGAGTTAGAAGTAAAATTAACGAAAGACTGAGAAGCCCTCGTAAACTTGACACTGAACAGCCACAGGCTGGCATTAGCAACAATTGGTGATTGTTTGCATTTTTTGTGTATATATATTTTCAAATGTTCAAATAAAACTTGATTTCAGAATGAATAATTTGTTGTGTCATCTGTTTACAGCGTTGGCTTAATTTGTGATTGAGACAAATGGGTTTAATTGAAAAAAAAATTCAAATCATGACAAATCACAATATACTGGACTGTAAGCTCTCTTACGCGCGCATGAGCGCTCTCTCTCTCTCTCTCTCTCTCTCTCTCTCTCTCTCGCACACACACAAACAAGCACACACAAATAGCACCTGAAATGATGATTGACGATGATGATTGAGACCCATGGGTTTAATTTGAATAACCAAAAATAGTATTATTAATAGTAGTGGTAGTAGTAATCCAAGACAATATAAGCTCTCTCTTTCTCTCAAACAAACAGCACATGAAATCGCGTAAAACCAAATGAAACTAGAGCACAAATATAAGCAGTAAAATACAGTATACTTTAGGTGATCCCTGTCCTGCAATAATAGGCGCTAAACCTCTGTTTTAGTATTGTTTTCAAGTGTGAATGTTTATGTGGATTTAATCTGTCTCTGCTCCCGCATCTATTCACAGTTGTGATAAGTGATTAATGCCCTATCAGATTATTGATGGGGGAGCATTATGCATGATTAAATGACAAAAGACATACTGATCCGTATGGGCATATATTTGTTCCAGGTATTATGCGCCATTAATTGCCTTTCACATTGTTATGCAATTCACACGACTGTGGAATAATATTTTTTTTGTGTATCATTATTATTCGTATTATTTATACTTTACGGAGCAAACCGAACATATATTAAACATATATAATTATAGTGTTGGAAAATCATAAGATTTCCCATAACATGCTATATACTATTACTATGTTATACTGTTTTGTAATTACTCAAATATAATATTATTTTACTTTCTATCTATCTATGTATGTATCTATCTATCTATATTAACTCCTGTGGCACTTTAACCGTTAGTGCATCAACGTTGTCTTGGAAAAAGCTGATTAAATCTATGAACATAACTGTGTTCTCTCTCACACGCACACACAAATAGCACATGAAATCGTATAACACCAAATTAAACTAGGGCAAAAAAAAAAGCAATGGACAACACAGTAGTATGCTGTACTGTAGGTCATCCCTGTCCTGCGATAACAGGCGCTAAACCTCTGGAACTTTTTAGTTGTATTAGTATTGTCCTCAAATGTGAATGTTTATGGGGATTTAATCTGTCTCTGCTGCCGCATCTATTCACAGTTGTGATAAGTGATTAATGCCCCATCAGATCTTTGATGGGGGAACGTTATGCAGGGTTAAATGACAAAAGAAATACTGATCCGCGCATAAACTGTTCAGAACAAGCAGATCCGCAAGCTACTACCACAGCACAGAAAAATACATAACTATCTCTTGGTAGTCCTTGGTAAGGAAATAAGCCCAGAAAGTATTAAACGTTTTATATTTGTTTCCAGAGCCCCGTCCATTCTAAGTAGACGGCGGAGCTTTGTTTATTTTGTGTTATTAGTTTTCTTTTGTTTCCTTTCAAGTTTTCTAATTAATAATCCCACGCCATCTCCAAACGGGAAGGTCTTTCCTAGGTCTTAAAAACATATCGTGGTGCGGCTCTCCATACCACGCTACGTAACGTCTGCATGGGCAGATCTTTGTTCCAGATATTATGCGCCATTAATCAATTTGTTATGCCAATTTTGGACTATCAGCGAAAAAAAACATCATCAAAAATATAACAAAAACAAACCCAAGCAGAAGTTACATTTGAGCTTTACTTTGCAGCAAAATATTATCTATCAGTGTATTAAACGAAACTAGATAAAATACACCATAATGTAAAATACATAGCCTGCATTTGTATTCTGTATCTACAGCTATCGGTATAGATAAATTACAGATGTTACAGTGTCTTTGAGGATTATTAAGGATGATGAAGGAAAATATTGCAATAACAAATTTAATTTATTAAGAAATTAATAAAATTTAAATAGCATAAGCATCATGGGTTGTGTATTGAGTGATTTAAAAAATTCTGTTTGATTAATCGCTTTTATTTTTATTTTTTACCATATAATCTATTTATGAAACTATGTTGACAACGCCTGGACGCTATAACATGCTGTATAAGACTGCCTGGACACTGCAGTTAACTGAAGCAGTCAATGCTCCACCTGGCGAGATTAAACAGTATTGCAACCATCTTATTGGAAAGCGCATGGGGGCGTTATGGGGTGAGGCACACATATGTCACATCACAAATGTTAACACTCACACACTCACATCTCTGTCTCACAAGCATACATGCAGAAACACACACATACATCACACATTTTGTTAGACAAAATGGCATGGGTGGTGGGTTCATCGTGTGCCTCTACGCTCAAAAAACAATGCTCTTATTTTCAGAATCTCACACCAAGATTTTTTCAAAAGTTGAGAGCTATGCCACAAATATTGTAGGAATGAAAATTATATATAAATCTATAAATCTAATAAATCTGTCATCACATTTAATTATAAAATTAACAAAAAATATCAAAGAAGACATTTTAGATTCAAACATTTCTATTGTGCATCAGACATTATCATGTAATATATCTTTTAATTGTGATTAATCAACACTATTTTCATTAAAAATATAATTTTTTATCATTACTTCTATCTACATTAAACACATGAATTTTTGGCCTCTGACCTCTACCGAGCTCTTCAGTGGTTGTAACAAAGTTGCATCAGTGTAGATTTGGTAGCAATTTCGGCTTATTGGAATTCAGTTATTACTTTAACAGTTGGAATTAAGGTTACTCTGTCTGTTTGTGGGCAAAAAGGGACTGATTTTGGAGAGGCTATAGGACCCAAATTCTAATCTCAACCCTCTCAGAGAAAGATTGTATTCACACTGTGTGTTTGCTGTGTTTTGTTTTGAGCTGCACTGGATTATTTTAAATTATACCAGTTTACTTAATAAATTTAATTTAAAGTATACTTTTTTGTTAAGTAATTACCAGAACTTAAACCATTTCAGTATTAGACAAAGTCCAAAATAAACTAAATGAATGTAAATGCCTGGATAAGCATCAAAGAAAACATTTTGTTCTTCTGCAAGCAAAGTTGCCAAGCTATTTAATACATCTAAATGTAAATATCAATAAGTTAAAGCTAAAATTCTAATATATTGTCTAATTTGATATGAAACTCTTTGATGCTTTGCCATGGCTTCCCACAAACATTTTTTCAATGTCTGCCCTGTTAAATGACTGAATTAATCTTAATTCCAAACAACTGTTGGTTAGCCATTCCAACACTTTTGATGAGTAATATACCTTGTGAGCCATATAAGCATTTCCGTTTTTTTCCATTTTGGTCATCTTTTCATTTAGCTTCTCTAGTGTCTTCTCATCTGCTTGCAGGAGAACAAGCTCTTCCTCCTTTTCAACCTCCAACAGGGTCCTCTCCGCCTCCATCTAAACAGGAGAAAAGAGAGGAAATTTGAAAGTCTGCATTGTACTGAAGACCTTCATTCAACTTAGAAGTTGCAATTTTACTGTCATCCAGGCTTCCCTTACTTAAAAAAATAGAGTTGTTAAACTAAGATTTGGCTACTGTCATACCACCAACAAATAGTGAAGCCAGTCACCGTTCTTCATCACTGTTAGCAAACAACAAAAAGTGCAGATATGTAGGGTGGAGATTTTGAGTTTTTGGTTAAAAAAAAACAACTTTTTTTTTTTTTTTTTACATTTTTTAACTAAACTAAACTAGAACTGCATACAGACAGGTATAGTAAAAATGTAGGGATGTAGTAAGGAACACTGTCCACATTGAGTAGCTAACTACAGTGGAACCTCGGATTGCGAGTAACATGGTTTACGAGTGTTCCGCAAACCGAGCAAAGATTTTTAATCAATTTTTAATCGGAAACCGAGCAAGTATTAGTTTACGAGCGCCGAGTATCATGTATCACTCATGTGACTCTTATTTTGACACCAAGCGTCACTTTTGTGCTGCGGAATTCTTTCAGCGTCTCTTATGTGTGTGCGTGAGTGTAATTTGACACGCAAACACCCTGACACGCACAGCTCTCTCGCCTTTTCACCCCCTCCCCGGTCTCACAAACACACAGAAACTCTGCTCTGTTGCGATTCTTTTCAAAGGTAAGGTTTTTTTTACTTTACTGCAGTGAATCCCTTAGTATGCTCACGCCATTCTCAGAGATTTCTTTTTTTCCTGTTAAAACAGTGTTTCCGTTGTGTGTATGTGTGTTTGTTGTGAAACTTAAAAAGCGAGGTGGGGAGAGGGAGGAGGAGTGTTACTGTGTAAAACGAGGCGAGGGAAGGGGCTAATTCCACACACACACGGCGCCTGTGTGCACCAACGGAAACACTTATCTGTTGAGATTTATTTGTACTTTTTTTAAAAAAGTAAAGTGCAGATTAATTTGTTTTATTTTCATTTTATAGATTGTATTAATTATTCTTATGTATTTAATTTTTGGGGTTGTGGAATGAATAATTTGAGTTTTCATTATTTCTTATGGGAAAATTATGATTTGGTTTACGAGTGTTTTGGAACATGTTCATATGACATACACCACTGCAATCTTTACACCACCATCTGTGGGAATATGCTGTATATGCAATAAATACCAAGTAACTAGATTAATTGCTTAAAAGTGCAATAAACTCTTTACAAAGTTTTTATATTTCCTTTATATTTTTCTAATTCGAAAAGTGCCTCAAATGTCAATGTCAGTATAAAAATGTTGCAGAATATACTTGAAAACACCACAAAATTAATTTGGTCCATCTGCCCTGCTGAAAAATTCAGCATAGACCAGCATGATTTATATGCTGGTCTATGCTGGTTAATACTGGTTAGTGCTGGTCTGATGCTGGTTTAGCTGGTGAACCAGCATAACTGATGGAAGACCAGCATATCTATGCTGATGAAACCTTACCACCAGCATTGGTCTTGCTAGTTAGTGCTGGTCTGGTGCTGGTTTAGCTGGTGAACCAGCATAACTGATGGAAGACCAGCATGCCTGCTGAAAAATCCAGCATAGGCCAGCATGATTTATATGCTGGGCCACCAGCAAGGTTTTGTTAGTTAAAATTGGTTACCATTTTAGCTCATTATCTTCTTTATTAATCAAATAAAACTGAAAATAAAGTGTGATGTAAATACATGGACCATGTAGTGTTATATTTAATTGCTTTCAAATACAAGATACAAAAATAATCCATTTACCAAAAACATGTAAATACATTATTGTACATTCATTAAATATCTGTGGGTTGTCTAAAAACACAACACAAACATTTTATATGAATGCACTTTAAAAAAAAAAAGTAATCAATGGAAATCACTTAAAACTGAAAAAAAAAAAAAAAAAACAGCATAGACCATCATAGCTGGTCACCAGCTTAACCAGCAATTATACCAGCATGGTTACCAGCATACCAGCCCCAGTATCATGGGGTCAGCTATTCCGTAACCGTCAAAATAACTTAAAATGTTCCATCATTTTTAACCATACACATACGTGTAATGTATCAATGTATGTCTTTATTTGTTAATGTACAGTCACATATCAATAAAACATTATTTTTGTTATTTTACAAAAGCACAAACACTTTAAACGCTTTCTGCTGTCTCAGTCTCCCCGAAAAATCTTTTTGAAACGCGTCACTAAAATGAACACACAAATAACCATATATCTATACATATATATCTATATAGTTTAGATTTACCTCAGAACAACACTAAGACTCCAACAGAGAACGAAGGAGGAGAATACAGCAAGCTGTTACCGTGGGTAAGTTTTTAAATCTTATATAATCCTCATTCTGAAAATATAAAACTAATAATTTATTTTTCCTCATTTTCTCACAAGCTTTTGACAGTATGTGAAATATTGTCATTTAATGTCACTTACATGGTTTGGTTAGCATGTAGATAACACTGCTAAATCATGCTAACATACTGCCTTATGTAGCTTAGCACAAACAGGTTAGCTCAAAGGTGGCTAAACTAATGCCTTATGGTCACCGTTTTAGATAGCTTCATGTTATGGTAGCTATTTGGTTCAGTTTTTGGTTAGCTTATGACACTGCTATCTATAATGTTATTTAGCAAACACTTTAGCTCCCGTTGCCTAAAATACTGCCTTATGTACCTTACAAATGTTTATGATATTAAGGTGTAAATGTAAATAGTAATGCAATCGTTGTATAATATTGCAAAAGTTTGTGTTGTCTTTATGCATGGGCAGTAGTTATTGATGATTATTGACAGTAATTTTATCATCATCATGCTTATGTTTCTTTTTCCTTTTTTATAAACCGTTTTGACCATGAAAATGATCAGCCACCTGTTTTATAGAGACCAAATGCAAACAAGCAGGCAAGATATAGACGGACCATCACTATGTTATGGGAACTTCGACCACGACTGGGGTCTCTTGTATTTTTTGTATTTTGTATCTTGTATTATCTGTTTTTTTTTTTTTAAGAGGTTGACCACATGATAAGGCTTCACCTGTGACTGCATACAACCAGCACACGGACTGACCTCAGATGCCAGGTTACCACTGCTGGTCACAGGGTCTATGTGAATTGCAAATTAGCTTATGGTAAGCAGCCATAGACACCATGGAAATACCAGGTATGCGATGTTCACTTGTGTCTTGAGTTAAACAAGAACTGCCTTTCGAGAGAGGCACAAAGATGTATGACTGTGTATAGGGTGTAAAAGTGGGCTTTTACAAACCTAACACCCTTTCTTAGTGCACTGTTCCTGTTCCCACTGTTTTACCCTGAATGTCTGTTTGCACGGCCATATTTACAGTATTCCAGAAATGTGCCTTCTGTGTATAAGATCATCTGTCACTCTTCCCTCAATCCTGGACATTTACTTTGCACTAGGTGAGAGAGGTGACATTCATATGTTTATAAGTAAGGTTACATTTATATGCTCATAAGTAAGAAAAATACAGAAATGTCAGGACATGTCAGAACTACTTCAGGGCCCATAAACCTGCAGACCTCTAAATAATGAGTGAGGGCCAAGCTCACTACTGCTCACTACTGTGGTGTGAAAGTAACTGTGTGAAAGTGTCCCTGAGAAGTTGGTCTCATGTTTTGTTTTTGTTATTTTATTTTATTTTTTTTATCAAAACCTATTTGCTGTTCATTGTTAAATTATCATATTGTTACAAATGTGTATATTGTATATATTGTTACATATTACACAATGTTAATATTGTTTGTGTTAGCCAATAAAGCTGATTTAATACTGATTCTGTTTTATATTTTACATATTGGATGACTATCTTACATGTATTCTGTCTTTTATACCATACCAACATTAGATACCCCATCTAATACCCCATCTAATGTTGGTATGGTATAAAAGCCAGAATACATGCAAGATTGTCATTCAATATGTAAAATATATACGTAAAATTCTTAGGGAAAATCCGATGAGTACAGAAAAAAATTAAGGGGGAAAAGATAAATGTCCTTGAATGACCTTGTCAGAATGTTGTGAATTTAACTCTTTTTTTTTTTTTTTTTGTAAATGAGATTTTTTTGGTTTTCTTCATATATAACATACAACACCATACAAAAGTACAAAAAGTACAAAGGTTCCAGCAATTTATAAAAATTACTGTAATGGGAAAAAAAGTAAAAATAAATAAATAAATAAAAATAAATAAAATACATAAATACCAATAACAATTAAATAAAGATAACACGGTGAAGCACCACAGGGTAAACAGGGTCACAGTTTAAACATAAGAAATGAAATTCTCCCATATATCAACTAGATATATTTCATTCATTCATTTTAGCTAACATTTTTTCATATGATACATTCTCAACCATGAATTCAATCCACAGTTTAAGTGTACAGTCGTGGCCAACAGTTTTGAGAATTACTGTACATAAATATTGGAAATTGGAAAAGTTGCTGCTTAAGTTTTTATAATAGCAATTTGCATATACTCCAGAATGTTATGAAAAGTGATCAGATGAATTGCATAGTCCTTCTTTGCCATGAAAATTAACTTAATCCCGAAAAAAAAACTTTCCACTGCATTTCATTGCTGTCATTAAAGGACCTGCTGAGATCATTTCAGTAATCGTCTTGTTAACTCAGGTGAGAATGTTGATGGACACAAGGCTGGAGATCATTGTGTCAGGCTGATTGGGTTAGAATGGCAGACTTTACATGTTAAAAGGAGGGTGATGCTTGAAATCATTGTTCTTTCATTGTTAACCATGGTGACCTGCAAAGCACTGCATGCAACCATCATTGCGTTGCATAAAAATGGCTTCACAGGCAAGGATATTGTGTCTACTAAGATTGCACCTAAATCAACTATTTATACGATCATCAAAAACTTCAAGGAAAGAGGTTCAATTCTTGTTAAGAAGGCTCTAGGGCGTTCAAGAAAGTCAAGCAAGCGCCAGGATTGTCTCCTAAAAAGGATTCAGCTGCGGGATCGGAATGCCACCAGTGCAGAGCTTACTCAGGAATGGCAGCAGGCAGGTGTGAGCGCATCTGCACGCACAGTGAGGCAAAGACTTTTGGAAGATGGCCTGGTGTCAAGAAGGGCAGCAAAGAAGCCACTTCTCTCCAAAAAAAAAACATCAGGGACAGGGATCTTCTGCAAAAAGTATGGCGAATGGACTGCAGAGGACTGGGGCAAAGTCATATTCTTGGATGAATCCTCTTTCCGATTGTTTGGGGCATCTGGAAAAAGCTTATCCAGAGAAGAAAAGGTGAGTGCTACCATCAGTCCTGTGTCATGCCAAAGGTAAAGCATCCTGAGACCATTCATGTGTGGGGTTGCTTCTCATCCAAGGGAGTGGGCTGACTCACAATTTTGCCCAAAAACACAGCCATGAATAAAGAATGGTACCAAAACCCCCTCCAACAGCAACTTCTTCCAACAATCCAACAACAGTTTGGTGAAGAACAATGTATTTTCCAGCACGATGGAGCACCGTGCCATGAGGGAAAAGTGATAACTAAGTGGATAACTAACATTGAAATTTTGGGTCCATGGCCTGGAAACTCCCCAGATCTTAATCCCATTGAGAACTTGTGGTCAATCCTCAAGAGGCGGGTGGACAAACAAAAACCCACTAATACTGACAAACTCCAAGAAGTGATTATGAAAGAATGGGTTGCTGTCAATCAGGATTTGGCCCAGAAGTTGATTTGCAGAGGTCCTGAAAAAGAATGGCCAAAACTGCAAATACTGACATGCATAAATGTCATGTAGTTGTCGATAAAAGCCTTTGAAATGTATGAAGTGCTTGTAATTATATTTCAGTACATCAAAGAAACAACTGAAACAAAGATCTAAAAGCAGTTTAGCAGCAAACTTTGTAACTATACCAACTGTTATGAGGGAGAATTCCTTATTAGTAGTATGTGAAATCTCAGATTTATCTACTAAAAGACATATCCTGGGTGAAAATGGGATATTAAATCCTAGGCATCCACCCAGATGTCTCAACACAGATTTCCAAAATCGTTTAATCTTTGTACATTCCCTTAAAGCAGTGGTTCTCAAACTGGGGGTCGCGGAATAATTTCAAGGGGTCGCGAGAGAGATTAAAAAATTATGTCTTTTTTTGTGATTATAATAAACAATTTTCAGTATTACAAGTAAATGCTATAAATAAATATTTTCTGATTTGTAAAGATATCACTGATTGTGAGTGTTTAAAAAATATTAATTCGTGACTCAAAGATATGACATTACTGTGCAACGACTGGCTCACTCGTTATTGCTACAACTGTATTTCAACTGTACGTGAAAACCAAAACTGCCGAGATGGCTAAATTTTTTATCCGCAAATAGGGCTCAAACGATTCCTTGAGTAACTCGAGTAATTCGATTACAAAAAAATTATTGAGACAAAATCTTCTGCCTCGAAGCTTATTTTAATTAATTTTTAAAAGCTTGTGTTATGTTTTTGCCCAATTATTTGTTAGGCGTGACAAAGCGCGCTTCCGGATGCAAGCCGCCACTAAACACAGCCGAAGAAGAAGCGCTTACGTCACCCACAAAGCGGAAGGAGACACAAACAGTTAGCTGTGTATTGATTTGAGGGAGCATTCTGTTACGGGCTGCAAAATGGAAGGGAGCGATAAAAATATATTACAATTTATTTTAAAGTGTGCCCTAGTTTTTTTTGATACTTAAAATCATTTGAAATACCTTTTTTTTTAGTTTTTGCATCTGAGAAAAGGCTTTAAAATAAGAATGTATGGCACTGTAATGCACTTAATTCATCTCAGTCAACTTTAAGCTATTCTGTGTATTGTGAATAATGACAGTGTTTATTTTTGATCAAATGCTGTATGCATTTAAAAAATAAAAGTAGATTTTTCTAAAAAGAAAACCAATTAATCCTTGTTTCTCTTATATATTTTACATTGCTGTTTGATTAAGCAAAAGTACATTTTAGCCGATTACTCGATTAATCGATTACATTTTTGGTAGAATACTCGATTACTAAAATATTCGATAGCTACAGCCGTATTCGCAAATCTAAAAAAGTTGAGGAAATTGTGGACAGTTTGCCTGAGTCATCAGAACCATGTACATCAACCAAGCATAAGAGCAAGACCCCGTCAGATCAAAGTAGGAAACGTCGGAAATATCAGGAAGAATTCATTATGTATTACTTGCTCTACTGTCAACTGTCGAAACTTTTGTGCTGACAAAAACAAGTACACCCTTCCCATTGAAAGGTGAGCCAAACTTACTTTGATGTATAGTAAATGTAGTCAAAATACTGTGAACAGCTTATGTTTATTGCTTGTTTTTGATAGTGGGGGTCGCAAGATCTTGTCGATCTTCAATTAGGGGTCGCTGGCTTGAAAGTTTGAGAACTACTGCCTTAAAGCATGAAAGAATGTGCCAATCTCTAGTTCACATTTCGATCATTTATTGTCATTCAAACATCCCATTCTAAAAAGTTGAACTGGAGTGTAATACAGTGGAACCTTGGATTACGAAAGTAATTTGTAAGCAGGCTTGTATATATCAAAACACTCATAAACCAAATCATATTTCCCCATAAGAAATAATGAAAACTTAATGAAATAATGAAAATAATGAAAAAAAGATATCACTGATTGTGAGTGTTTAAAAAATATTAATTCGTGACTCAAAGATATGACATTACTGTGCAACGACTGGCTCACTCGTTATTGCTACAGCGCACAACTGTACGTGAAAACCAAAACTGCCGAGATGGCTAAATTTTTTTAAAAGAAAAAGAAAGCCCCACTCCACCCTATCAAAAGCTTTCTCCGCATCAAGTGATATTGCAGCAATAATTAATAGAAATAATTAATAGAAACTATAAAGTAAACATAAAACTAAATTAACCTGCACTTTACCTTTAAAAAAAAGGAAAAATCCCCCCCCCTCCCCACTTTTTAAATTTCATAACACACACATAACAGAAACACAGTTTTAACAGGGAAAAAAGAAATATCCCTAATGACACTTGACACTTACGCTTGCTCAGGTGCAGACTAACGGAATCACCGCTGTAAAGTAAAAATAAGACTAATTAACCAGCACTTTACCTTTGAAAAGAATCGCGAAAGAGCAGTGGTTCTGTGTAGAGCAGTGAGTGTGTGTGTCTGTGTGTGTGAAAGTGCCCGGTGTCAAATGAGGCGCGCACTAAATCTGCAGGCTGATGTGTGTTATAATAACCAGTACATGCGTTGAACAGAGCTGACACAATGTAGATGCCTTTTAAAGGTACCTTGGGAGTTCAAAAACAATTTTCAAAATATTCTTATTCCAACTCTCTAATTTTGCCTGTATTTTTCTGCAATATATGTTCCATATTCAAATTTAGTATATTTTCTATAATAGGGCGTTAATGAATACCCAGATATCTGATTCCTTTTGGCATCCATTTAAATTTGAATGCACTAACTGAGGAAAAGAAACATGTTCCTGAGATTGACATAGCCATTGATTTATGCCAGTTAACTTTATATCCTGAAAATTTAGAATAAAATAAAATTATATTAAGAAGTACTGGTAATGAACTTGCTGGGTCTTTAATTAAGAGCAATATGTCATCTGCATATAACAATAATTTGTGTTCTCTTCCCTCTGCAAATACACATTTAACTTGTGGGGTTTCTCTGATCATTGAAACAAGCAGTTCTAAAACCAATGTAAAAAGTAGTGGACTAAGAGGGCAGCCTTGACGTGTAGATCTAGACAGGTTACAAAGGTTATTATAGTTATCATAGCTGCTTTAGGATTGGAATAGAAAATTTTGACCCATTTCACAAATCCTGATCCAAAACCATAATTCTCTAATGCTGCAAAAAGAAAGCCCCACTCCACCCTATCAAAAGCTTTCTCCGCATCAAGTGATATTGCAGCAATAGGGTATAGTTCAGAATGATAACCTCCTCATATTATCAGTCGAGGATCTATTTTTTTTTTAAATCCCACCAGATCTTTGTGTATAATTTTGGGTAAAAATACCTTTTAATCTTGTGGCCAACAATTTAGTTAAAACTACATTTAATAAACTTATTGGACGATAATTAGCAGGGTCTCTTGTGTTTATTCCTGATTTTGGTATGAGTGATATTAAGGCTTCCTTAAAACTGTCAGGTAACATATTGTTCTCAAATATCTCTGAATATACCTGAGTCAGTATGGGGGTCAATTCATCAACAAATTTTTTGTAATATAGTATTCTACTCGAAATCCGTCAGAACCTGGTGATTTCCCATATTTCAAAGACATTATAATGGCTTTGACCTCTCCTTGAGTTATTGGTGCTTCTACTAAGTTAAAGTTGGACAATATGACTTTGGCTAAAAAATCTTTTAACTCTTTTTGAATATAGATAGATTCTGATGTACAAAGTTTTGAATAAAACTGGTTAAAAACCCTCTTAATTTCTCTGTTGGAGGTGTGCACCTTATTTCCCTCCTTAATGGTGTCACACTCAGCACTCTCGCCCTGTTCAAAGGCCCCTTCTTTCTCTTGACATTTCCATTTCCACGCTGTCATGCTCTTCAGCACGTGGGCTTATTTTCCCACGCGGTCATGTCACTTCCCACACCCCAGACTGCCCCGCCTGCACACCGGTTTCTCATCCGGCGCTAATTTCTGTGGTTATAAGGAAGTGCAGCATGCCGTTTCTTCGCCAGATTATTGTAGAAGAAATTTTTATCTGATTTTATGTGACATAGCCTACTTTTAATAAATGAAAGATACCCCAGCTTGAAATAATGGGAGGCTTGCGTGAGAAGCCGAGCATATAGGCCCCTTGGAATGTGCCTGTGTAAGCAATCCGATCTATACATTGAGGCACCCAGAACTGGGAAACTTAATGAAAAACAGATGTTTTATGTAAAGTAAGCGCGGGAAAACTGTCCGCCTTTGTCTAGGATCAGTATTTAAGCAAGAAGCCGTCGGGAGTCGTGGTGTGTTCTGCAGACCTCCCGACTTTATTGATGAACCAATAAAGTTGTAACCTTCTAAAATCAAAGCCTGAGTCTTCAATTAATTTCCACGACATTTTGGCGCTGCGAGCAGGGTGGAAAAGGGGCAAAGGTGACTGATCAGCATGGGCTTCCTTGGCGGGCATCACAAACAGGTGGCCACTTTTGCTTATATGCTTTGTGTTGTTTGCTGAGGATCACCCATGGTGGTAAGGATACCTGATAAAGACCTCTCCAAATTAAGTAATTTTTGAATGGGCTTTGTTTTCAGAAGGAAAATGCATGCATCAGTTTACTAACCGTTGAATGGTAGTATTTGAATAGTAACTGGTAAAATAAGCATTGCATTGGTCTGTTTTGCTGTCAAGAGGGCTTTGATAGATGGTAGTAATAACAGACAGGTATGAGAAAGCGCATTTGAAGGTCTATCTGTGTTGCTAAGAGGGCTTTGATAGATAGCAATGCATACCGGTAGATAGACGCTGTATTGATTTGTACTCATTGTCAAGTGGGCCTAGACGGATGGCAGTGGAGTAAGTTAATAAGGAATTGCGCTTAATTAGTAATACTACCTGCGTGAGGGTCCGCAGTAGTTAATATAAATATATCCCCTTTTATGAGGAACGTACTTAGGTATGTCAAAAGAATTGTGTAGCCACCTAAACCGTATAGTATGAGCTTGTGGCTTTTTATTCATATCTTTTTATGTGGAACGTACAGTTGTACGTCAATGGTTTTGTGTGCTGCTGATTAATGGATCGTATGGGATTAAAGCAGCAAATTTTTATATCTTTTTCTATGAGGAGCACAGCTTGGGTGCCATTAAGTTGTAAGCAATTGCATTGTTTGTGTTTAATTGATGTTGTACTGTCCAATACTGTTTGATATTGTCTGAGTGAATGAGAGCTCTATGTGTCTGTGTGTGTGTGTCTGAGTGGAAGTGAGAGAGAGAATCTGGCTGAGTGATACCATAAGCTCCGTGTCCAGGAAACCGGCCTGAAACCCCCGAGGGAGTTGCAATCTGCCAGAGGGGGGTCGGCTGCTGCCAGACCAGAGACGTGTGTGTGAATGAGCCCTTATAGGACTAGATAAATTAATAGATTAAGTTGAAATAAAGGGACAAGTTTATGAGCCCTTCTAAGAAAATAGATAAATAGGTAGATAAATAAAATAAAAGGGACAAGTATGCTTGAATGAGCCCTGATTAGGACCGGGGACAAAGTATGCGTGAATTAGCCCTAATTTCCAGGGAATAAGGGACATAGTATGAACGTATAAATAAAGAGATAGTGTGGAGTGGTAAATGTGTGGTGAATGTGTCTGAACCCAATATTAATACTGTGGCATTAATCGGTTCTTGCAAGATAATATTCACTGTGTATAAAAATACTTTGCTTTTTGGCAAGTACTAATAGAACAGTAGTGAAATATGGTATATTAAAGAGTGGCTATCATTGCTAAGTCTTGTTAATGAAGGTGGATGTTTAGATGATTATATAATATTGTATGTTGCTGTAAGTATATTTAGTTACTAAGTAAGTGCATAAGCATAAAGTAGTAAGGAATATCTTGGTTTTTGGTGACAGAGGCTATAAGGCATAATGGCAGCCTCTCCTGTCGAGATATCGGTATTAACCCATCCCTTGTGTGGAGATCTCATAACTAAGATCTCAAATAAATGGCAAAAGAGAACTAAAGATAAGATTACAAAATGGCCAAAGGAGGGGACATTTGATTTGGCTTTGTGTGGGGAAATGGAAACTTTGGTAAAAATTACAAAACTGCGGCCAGAGAGAAAAAGCGTGTCTAGAGTGAGTTGAAAAGACAGCAGGAGAGGGGGGCCCTGGCTCTGTTTAAGAAAGAAGGAGATGAGTTTGTAAGAAGGAAAAAGCAGGTGAGGAGAAAGTTAAGGAAAGTTAGGAAAGTGAGGCACAGAGTAACAGGGGGGAAGCGTTAATTACACCTCCCCCATATGTGCAGACAGAAGGTCAATTCCCAATGCTTAAGGGAATGGTTGAAGTTTCGAGAGAAATGCAGATGGAAGGTTGTGTAGATTGAGATGAAGGTTATAGGAAGCTGTGTGTGAAGTCTAGAAAGAGACAGGATAGGTGGATAGAGAGAGAGGAAAGCACACCGTTAGATTGTTATAAGGAAGTAAGGGCAGATCTACAAAAAGTGGAGAAAGTTGTATGGGAAGGAAGATGATAGAGGGAGAAGAGGGGGTGCATGTAAGTGGAGAGAAGTGAACAGAAGCACTGAAACACCAGGACAGTCAACAGGTCTGATAGATGCAACAGTAAGGACTGGATGTAGGCCATTGTACAGTAGAGAGGATGGGGGTGAGAAGGAGCTGTCATGTAACAGGGGTAGTTGGAAACATGGAAGGATCACTGGGAGACTTAGGAACCTTAGCTCCACTATTCCCAATTTTAATTAAAGGGGCATGTGGACAATATGTACGATGGGCAACTCAAGATCTCGAGGGAATTGTCAACCGCCTCCCTAACATTCACGAGGGTGCAGGGAAATGGATTAAGGGCTTGAACGAGGAGACCTCAGGCAAGCTGTTGTCGGTTGGAGATATGAAAGCTCTTTTGGCAAAGATTTTGGGGGGAGGAAAGATGGAGGAAGTTCTCCAGGCGTCCGACATGAGTGAGGCTGTAGATACATACCATATGGATGGAACTGTCTTTGATGCTTTCCGCCCCGCCATGTGGCAGGCCTTACGTGCAGAGTATCCAACTGGAGTTGACCCAAAGGCATTAAAGGGTGACCAGCTGGACGAAACAGAGAACCCAACTCTGTACATACAAAGACAGTTAAAGAAGTGGAAGCAAGGGACTGAAAGTGACCCTGAAGGGGATGCCTTGTTGTCTACGCTGTTTAGACAAACTATAGTAAATGCCATGCCTCAGCCTGTAAAAAGTAAACTGGAAGATGTAGTCGGTTTAACCTCAAAGTCACACAAAGAGTTCTGTGATCACGTCTCACATGCTGTTGAACAGTACAGGAAAAATGAGCAGAAGTTGAAAGCTCAAGAGAAAGAGCTACAACGGAAACTAGCTCAGTTATATCTTGAAGAACTGACTAAGAAAAAAAACAAGAAAAAGGTCCAAGAGACCCTAGTTACAGCAGAGCAAGTGTTTGGGGGGGCCCCAGGCAATCCTTCACCCATGATCCAGCCAGCTGTAGTCACAGCGATGACCGCACCAGCAGCACTACCCCCAAACTCACACCAGATGTCTGCAATGTTTATCCGCAAAGGCAGAAAGAGTGGAGAACTAATCAGCGCGAAAGGGGACAAAGAGACACCTATGCTAAACTTCCACCAGGCGTATGCTGGGGGTGTGGAATGGCTGGACATAACCAATCAAGATGCCCTACACATCCATGGCCCCAGCTCCCGAGTTGTGCGGTGGGAGGGGGGTGGCAGCAGTCTCCTCGAGATCAAACTCAAGGCCCAGTAAACCCATGGGGGGTCCAAAACAGAGGGGATTCAGTTACCTGTTTTAACAACTAAATGCTGAACAGGAACCCTTGTTAGTAGATACAGGAGCAGTTACATTTAAGTCATGCCTAAATTTAAGTCATCCCCCCATGCCTGGAAAATTTGCAAAGGCCGTAGGATTATCGGGACAATAGCAGTTAATTCCTATGACCGCTCCAGTCCGTCTACAAACTAGGGACAAAAGGTGTGACTATACCTGTATTCATTTCAAGTCAGACCCTGGTTAATTTGTTGGGCAGAGATGCATTGTGTAAATTAGGATTGCAAATATGGTGTTCTCCAGAAGGGGTGTATGCTGACATGAATGGTGTAAAAAATCAAATGGTAATGACTGAGCCACAGCAAATGTGTATTGGATAAGACAGCTAGAAAGGGATATAAGTAAAGTTATCCATAAGTGGGGAAAGTTCATTCAAGCACAGAATCCTGAAGCACAATTACCTACTTCAGACTTTCACTGTACAATGGTGTATGATCCGACTAAGGATGCTGGTTTAGAACAAGCATGGGAGGAAGCAACAAAAGAGTGCAAAGTTGAGTTAATTACACAGTACATCATCATAGGTCGGCAAGGAGCAGCTATGAGCATAGATGAGTGTGATTTTGTGAAAAGGTGGTTCAATGTAACTGAATCTGTTCCCCATGTAACATTGTATGTTGGAAGAAGTTGCAGATCAAAAGACTTAAGACTGATGATGAAGAGGGCTACAGAAGTCCAGTGGGAGTCAACCATAAACCCGTTGATTTTTCATTTTGCATATAAAAACTCTATCAAAGTATTGTGTGGTAATAGCTTGATTGGTGTTCCTCAGGAAGTTGTTATCAGCCACAAGTCAAAGACGCAAATGGCATCCGCAATTGAGGTAGTTGAGACAGAGGATAAACTACATTGGGAACTAGAGTCAGGTCCCACCTGAATTATGGTCCCAGCATGGTACAGATATAGTCCTAATTGAATCAGCCAGCCCAATTCAAGTAAAACTCAAACCAAATGTAAAACTGCCCAGAATAAGACAATATCCTTTGCAACCTGAGGCAGAAGCTGGTATAAAAGCCACTATTGAAGGCCTTGTAAAAGTAGCCGTGTTAGAAGAAACAACTAACTGCTGTAATACTCCAATTTTCCCTATGATCAAGCCAGACAAAAATAAATGGCATCCTGTGCATGATTTGCGGGCAATTAATAGTATAACAGAGGATTATCCAGCAGATGTTCCAAATCCACACACACCGCTAACCAATGTCCCTCCCGAAGCCAAATACTTCACTGTGATTGATCTTTGTTCAGCCTTCTTCAGTATACCCGTCGCTGAGGAGAGTAGATATTTTGTTTGCATTTACTTATGCTGGACAACAATGTACTACCGGTGAATGCCACAGTGGGTCCGACACTCACTGCACATATTCAATCAGGTTTGGAAGCTGATTTACTGTATTTAATGAAAGGAAGTAGCCTTCTTCAGTTTATGGAGGATTGTGTGATATGCTCGACATCGTTGGAAGCAAGTCATAGGGATTCCCTTAAGGTACTCGGTAAGCTAGCACAGGGAGGTCACAAAGTATCCAAAGCTAAACGGCAATACTACAAGCCTCATGTTGAATATTTAGGGCGGTTAATTTCACATGGTACAATAGCCATAGTGCCTACCCAGTTAGAAGGCATAAGTAAAGCACCCTTGCCACAAACAGTTAAACAGCTGATGACCTTTTTAGGCTTAACTGGCTTCAGTGCTGAATGGATTGAGGAGTGTACAGTAAAACAGCTCCATGGAGGGAGGTAATGAGGGGAGAAGGTCTGCAAAATCTACGTGCTCCGTTAAAATAGAACACAGATGCACTGTTAGCATTCGAATCCATCAAAAAAGAGATGCAAAGAGCGCCCACCTTAGGTATACCAGAGTGTACCAAACCATTCTACTTGTAGGTGGCTAACCAAGCTGATGGATATGCCTCAGCTGTAGTGATGCAGGAAACCTGCAGTGGGAGGGAAAAACTGTTTCTAGCTCACTATAGCACTAGCTGGATAATGTTGTACAAGGTTACCCGCCATGTTATTAACAGGGTCTTACAGCAGTACATTATGCATATGGAAAAGCATCTACATTGGCTATGGGTTACCCAGCTGAATTAATTCCTCTAGCATATGAAGGTGTGTCTCATGTTTTTCTGGCGAATTTATTGGCATTTACTAGGTTACATCCTGATCTTGACTCTAAAGCAATATCTGAAGCAGAAGTTACTTATTTTGTTGATGAGTCTAGTTTAGAGGCCATTTAGAAAGTTACACTGAGTATACAGCAATAATAAAGGATGGAGAAGACTTCAAACCTGTCTTATCTCGGGTTTTGCTCAAATTAGCCGAGCTAAAAGCTCTCACAGCCGTATGTCAAACAGCCCAAGGGCTAGTAGAAAGTATTTTTTACAGATTCTGCCTATTCCCATGGTGTGTGTCATCTGTTTGGAGCGGTATGGAAGCAGAGAGGGTTTAAAAAAGAATGAAGGAACACCTATCCAGCATGCTGAACAGATAAGTAAGTTAATGGTTGCTATGATGCTACCAAAACGATTGGCTGTCATTAAATGTCAAGCTCACAAAAAAGGAAATGATTATGTCACTAAGGGTAACAACATAGCCGGCTTAGAAACAAAGCACGCATCGAGGTGTAAAGTGGCAGTGATGGGACCAGTAGTCCTTATAGAACCGCAGCCTCAGTTGGAGGATATTATTCGAATTCAACATCAAGCAGGTCCATACGAGCCCTCGATGTGGCTCCAGAGGGGAGCTCAGAAGGATGCACAAGGTGTGTGGCATTCACATGAAGGTTTAATCATTGCATCCACAATGCTGTTAAACATTTTGATTCCAGATGCTCATAGATTCGATCATTGTGCCAGAGGAGAGGTTGTGAGGAAAATTAAGAACCAAGGGTATTGGTCTCCATATCTGCATGATATGGTTGATGAGTTCTTAGCTTCATGTGAGATACAT